>VZTM01018207.1:203377-224837 GCA_013400555.1 Jacana jacana
TTTTTTTTTAAAGGACAATAAAGATTAAGCAAAATACAAGTTTGAGGAGATTAGTTATTTTCAGCTAAAAATATACAGAGGTTATTCAGTAAATTTCCTTATATTTTTAAGATTGATCAATACTTAAAAGGCATAACAATTCCTAGGTACATTAACAGCCATCCACCCCCCAGCTGGTACACCACACATAAAATAGCACACTTCCACTGTTTAGGATACCAAACACTCAAAAGGCACAAAGCACATAGGAGAAGAGTCATAATTAGATGACACAGCTGGAGAAGCAAGGTGCTGTGCAAAGACCAGTCTCCCTCCCCAGAACATTTGTAGTCAGCATTTAGAACAATATTAAGAGAAATACACTAACCCAGTAGCTCACCAAGCATTCCACATCTAATCCAGAAAACTTCAGTGCCAATACCACCACACTTTTCTTTCAAAGAGCACACAACACCACCCCACTAACCCTACTTCAACAACCACTCTGTGTAACTTCCTACCCACTCAACCTCAGCTGCTCCTTGTACAGCTATTACAAAGCTGAGGGCACTCAGTAATCAGCTAAGTGAATCCTGCTGACCACCCCCGACAAAGCCTTTCGTGTCTTAAAGGTCTAGTCTACCAGTTCCTAAGACTATCTAGATATGAGTTAAGAGACCTTCCTTGGCTTTTGTCTCACAAAAGACAACTATCTATGTCAGTCAGACATCAGAGATTAATATCATAAATGCTCACCTTTATAACTAGGCAACAATTCATAGAAATTAACAGTGAGAATTTTCTAGTGTGTTACCACTCATTAAAACCATGAAAATAGGCATTCATACTTATTTTTGAGCCTTGAAGCCTTATTTAGGAGAACAGAGAGATACATGTGACAGGATATAGGTTCTCTGAGTAGCCACACTGTTATTAAGAAACTGGATGTTTCTGGGTACAAAAATAGCTTATGAATGCTGGCAAGTTTTAGACCATGTACACTGTACCTGCTCAGTAGTTTTCTACCATTTTTCCACAGCAGTGTTAGTATTCAGCCTACAGCTAACGGGCTGGCAGCAAATAGCTGCAGATGGTAAAGTACTCACAGGTTAACTATATAGAGTGGTGAATTTCCATATCATCGTGGCTCTGTGCTCCAAATGCACAAGACAGCACTTGTGTTGATGTACATGCCTGAGTGACCACCCTGAGGACAGGCCAGCGCACTAGTGATAACCAAGATACAATCCAGGGGCCGAAGTTGAGAACAAGAAGTAAGGACTGCTGAAATTCTTAAAAGAGAGCACTGACTATGCTCTATTGTTGACTAGATGACTAGACAAAAATCAGCTGTGGAGAATGGTTCAGCTGCACTCTGAGCATCTATTTTTGACCACACTGGGCTTACCACAGGTCTGCTAGAAGGGCTGGCTTGTTCAGCTATTGCTAACCACTGGCAAATAATCCAAGTCCATATCTAGTAGAACCAGCAGTGAGATAAACTCCCTGCAGATCTCAAAGACAGCCCCATTTGTCACTGAAAGCTCTGCAGATACTAATGTTTATACAGGTTTCAGAATCCCTGAATTATTTTAAGGTTTTTTTTCAATTAGTGCTATTTGATCTTCCTGGTTCCAGTTACCATATTTGTAAGATAGGATCCCTTTTGGAGCTTTACTTGCTGAAAGATTCACCCCCTTTCTGTTCCTTTTTAAGGTTATTTGGATACAGAATGTGTTCTGAATAGTAATTGTCTACAGTTATATTAATTAAAGGTAGATTTAAATAAAGGCCTGGCACAATTATACAGGTTTCCCACTCCACTCTGCATGTATCTCTCTGTCTCAGGAAGCCATTTCTCCTACAATACAGTTCTTTCTAACACTTGTTACCGGTGTTCAGTGACCTGCGTAGTTTAATATATCTCTCTTATTTCTCCTGAGTGCTCTCCTCCACCACCAGCTCCATGATAGGACACGCTGTAGGATTGTATTAAAGGTCATGCTTTTTCCCCTACCCAACAGAATTCTGAATTCAGAAAATAGTTCACTTGTCACATGTGCTTCTGCTTTTTTATGCAATGACTATACTTTTTATAGAGATGATTTTTTTTTTTCATATAGTTGTCTAAGTAGCTGAAAAGATTAAACCCATTTAGGGCATTAACCACATTAGCTCTGGAGTGTTAACCACATTAACTCTGAATCTGTTCCTCATTTGGACCATATCTCACCCTACTTTGGTTTTGGTACATTTATTCCCTTCCAGCAAAATGGGAAATTTCTGATCAACCTCTAGTAACACTTCACTTGCCTTTCTTACTATATTACCTCCCTTGCCTCAATCAATCACTTTTTGAAGAACCCAGGAGCAAATACAGTAATGTTTTGTCTGCTTCTAAAGCAGTCGTCTTATTTCTAGGAAAGCATCTACCTGTCAGGAAAAATAATCCATGACTCATCTCTTCAGCTGATGATGGATAGTTCCCTTCGTGCAGTTGACTTGAATTGTGCTTTGTAGAAGACTGTCTCATCAGAGCTCCTCTTCTGAGCTGGTTGTCTTGGTTTTTCTGGCAAAGAGAAATCAACCATTAATATGCTTTTTCAGGTGTTGTTTTTTGTCCTTTCCTATATCATTTCCCATGCAATGCCACCTAGCTTCCTTTTGTTTCTGACAGCGTAGGGTAACTTCCCCCAGGCAGAACAATAAACATTTTCGTATTTCTTGGTGGTATCCAGATAGCTCCTTCCTCACTGGCCATACACAGAATACCTTGAAGTATTTTGAGAGATTTCTAATGCTGCATTCACTGTCTATGGCTGGCACAACTGAACAATGATTCCTTTTCTTTCTTCCTTGTTTGGATTTGCTGGATTTGTTCTGCTTTTGCTTCTG
Source organism: Jacana jacana (assembly GCA_013400555.1). NCBI lineage: Eukaryota > Metazoa > Chordata > Aves > Charadriiformes > Jacanidae > Jacana > Jacana jacana. Next base: position 206,252 of record VZTM01018207.1, read on the forward strand.
TGACTTCTGATAACCCCTTGTGACTACCGCTTGTGCCACTAAGCTTTTTCCCAGGCCACATAACTGTGTCTTAAGCAGCCATATCAGCTATTTCCTTCTGCTAATGTGTTGGGTTTTTTTAATGCACTCCATCAACTGGATAGAGTCTATCAACTCTAAATGCTACAACTTCTGACATTCTTCAAAGACAATGGAAAGGATAAATTACAGGATGGTAGAAGAGGACTCATGAGATTTTGAGAGCATAACCATAGACATGAAACACAATTGCTTCCAGCTAGATTTTTACAGGTGTTTCCCCATATGCTGTAGGGGACCTTCCTGCAGTGTCAATGGCAGCCCTAGAAAAAGGTACGGGATAGCTCTCTACAAGGCCTACACTGGAGGAAATACCCTCCCTCTACACTGAAGTGAAAAGCAGTTGTGCATGCCAGCTTGAAGTTGTCACGATAAAGAAAGTCACTTTGAAGCCTACAGTTTCATGTAATATTTTATAGAATGATAGATGGAAACAGGCTTAGCTAAGGAAAATGAAAAATGAGAGGGGGGGAGAGGAAAGCTTTCAGATTCTGGGTGAAATATCAACAGAAAGAATGAAGGTGTAGTTTATATTGCAGCCAAGTTATCAGAGGACATTAGGCAACTTGGGAATTGGCAAAAAGTATGTGAGTTTTGTTCTTTGTTATAGATTATGCAGAAATGCAAAGGAAACTAGGTTGTGGTAATGGGTTGGGAAGTGAAACTTGCTAAGAAAAATAATATCCCCACATATTCTTGGACTGGAAACCCAATAATCAGAATACTTGCTTGAAAAACCATGTTCTGCCAGTTGGGTGTCCTGATATACACCTGTCTATTTCCAGTATCATTCAGAATAATGTTTTCAGGGTAGAACTGTCTCTCCATTGACTGAAGAGTTGGTTTGATTTATTAACTGTGACAGGCAGGGGTCAGAGGATCATTCATGAAGCAAAAGGTACAAACCTTTGCTGATTCTGTTGTCTCACAGATTTCATTCTGCTGCAGCTGGTGGCTGAGCATTTCTGCCTGGGATGGCGGAGGATCAGGAGCTGACTCAGCCACACAAAGCTCAACTCGAGCCCTCCCTTCAACAGCGCACCAGCAACACATACCGCAGTGCAGAGCACTCCCAGGCCTTGCTCAGTGGCTTGGTATCTCTCCGAGACAGCAGCATCCTCTTCGATGTAGTTCTGGTAGTGGAAGAGAAACCTATTGAGGCTCATCGCATACTTCTAGCTGCATCCTGTGACTATTTCAGGTACACTTTCAGTACAGCAGTAACAAACCTGTGCCTGAATGTTATTCAGACTTGCAACATCCAAATCTTCTGTCTTGGCACACTGCTTTTGGACGTAAAATTAGACCTGGAAGATGGAGCTGAATGTGTTTCAAAATATTAAGTACAGCTTTATTCATCTCTCTGTTATGTCTCTACAGAAATAAAGCTCTTGTTCCTGCACGCTGAGCTTACCTCCACTAAATTCACTGCCTGTGGTACTTGGAGGTATATAAAGAGACTACCTAAACAGGTGTCTTCTGCATAAATGCACTCTGGGTGGCTTTTAATATATTCTCAATGTTGTAAGACTTTGTCCACTGTGGTGATCACTTCATAATACACAAAAAGACACTGGAAGTGGATCACTCCTCTGTTATATGCCTATAGCATGGTTCGTTGTCCATTAAATCAGGCACTCCCTGGTCAATTTGACTAGCAGTTTCCTGAACTGGCTTTATTTTCATAGAGCAAACAAACAAATCCCAAAGCAATCCAGCCAAACTTGTAAATGGAGGAAGAACTGCTCTAGTTTAGAAAAAATTCCTACAGTCCCAAGTTCCTCTGTTTTTCCTCCTGCCTGACACACAGAGAACCTGTTTCCACCCACTGACTATCCATATGTACTGGGTCTGTATTCAAGTCCTTCAGCTGTGAATCATACCTACTGTTTTCCTGAACAATTAAGAGTATTGCTTTCTTAGGTCCCAAAGGCCTGTACTCATTCTGTCCTTGGCTGACAGAAGAGGTAATCCCACAGAAGTGTTTGGCTAGGTTTTTATCTTTCTGAATATTTTTTATCTTCCCAGGACAATATAAAATAAGTAAACTGAATACAGCTTCAATGCAAATCTACCACAGCAATGTGCCATTGTCTTTTTTTACAGAGGAATGTTTGCAGGAGGACTGAGAGAGATGGAACAAGAAGAAGTTCATATTCATGGCATCTCCTACAATGCAATGTGTAAAATCTTGAACTTCATTTACACTTCTGAGCTGGAACTCAATGTGAACAGTGTACAGGAAACTTTAGCTGCAGCCTGTCAGCTTCAGGTGAGGTACTGGGAGATGTGACAAAAAAAAAGCAAGAAGCAAAAGCAACAATTAAAGAAAAAGAAAACGTGGCTATTTGGTTAGATGGAGGGTTAGGGGGTGAAAAAGAGCATGGGTCTGATGTGAATAATTTCTTTGGGATGCTGTATCCACTGGAACTAAGGATGGAAGGGCAGGAACAATGAATGAGTGCATGCATATCTCATTTGTGCTGATGGTTTTATTACTTACAGAAATTTGCCATTTCATCTAGAGGACTGTTTTATACAACACAGTTTACAGTGATCTGCTTATGAAAGCTTCCCTAGGAAGGAAAAACTTTGGCCTATGGTAAAGGGCAGGGCTTGCTGCTCAGAAGTTGTTGTGCTGCTCAAGCCTGCCAAAAACTTCTCTAGACTGAGTCTACAGGCACATAACCTCCCCTGACCCCATCACTACAGGAAATCCTACCACTATGGTTTCTGCACTAAGTGCAGAGTTCACATGCCTTTAGGACAAGTATTTTTTTTCTCCAACTTCCCCTGCAGCTAATTGCTGCACAAGGCCTCGATACTAAATCCTAAACTTTCCAGGTGCTTGCTGTGGTTGGTTTCTACATGCTTAGCACCACTTTATTAGCAGAGACAACACTAAATACTAATTTTCCTTCCAAATGGCTTCCTGTGCTCCTAAATTATGTAGATATATTTGTTACAGATACAGTCATTGATACAGTATTGATACAGTATACCTACAGTGCTCTGAAAGAACAGAGTGGCTATAATCCTGGCTTTCCCTGTGTCCATTATGCCCTCCATTGATGACTGCCCGCCGGGCAGCCTGTGGCTTGGTGCTATGCACTGGCTGTCCAGTGTCTCATGGGTCTTGGAAGACCGCTGCACCTGAAGCCAAACTTGCAAACTTGCAGTATAAGGTGGCTATAAGATCTATATTATATTCATCTACATACCTATGTTGGGTTGTTCTTTTTCTCTGGAGAAAGGTGAATTGGGTGCAAGCGAACATGGTGGTCAGACTGTGAGGAGAGCAGTCATCTTGTGGACAGCTTTCTTACAATCATCCTGGGCTTCTGTCTCCTGATTGTGAGGCAATTAGTGTCGGAAACGAAAAATATCTTTCTCTTACAGATTCCAGAAGTCATTAAGTTCTGTTGTGATTTTCTCATGTCCTGGGTGGATGAAGAGAATATCCTCGATGTATACAGACTAGCAGACCATTATGACTTGAGACATTTAAGTGATCAACTGGACTCCTACATTTTGAAGAACTTTGCAGCTTTCTCAAGGACACAAGTGTACCGACAGCTGCCCTTGCAGAAGGTCTATTCCCTTCTCAGCAGCAACCGTTTGGAGGTTAACTACGAGTTTGAAGTTTATCAAGGGGCACTTTTTTATCATTATTCTCCAGAGCAACTAGAGACAGATCAGGTGTCCTTGATGGAGCCCCTTAAGCTACTTGAGACAGTTCGTTTTCCTCTGATGGAACCCCAGATCCTGCAAAGGCTTCATGACAAATTAAGTCCATGTCCTTTAAAAGATACAGTCGCAGATGCATTAATGTACCACAAGAATGAATGTCTTCAGCCAATGCTTCAGAGCTCCCAGACACAGCTGAGATCAGAGTTCCAGTGTGTAGTGGGATTTGGAGGGATGCATTCTACTCCATCTATTGTCCTCAGTGATGAAGCCAAGTATCTGAACCCCTTGTTGGGAGAGTGGAGGCATTTTACAGCTGCACTAGCCCCCAGAATGTCCAATCAAGGGATTGCTGTTCTCAATAATTTTGTATATTTAATTGGTGGAGACAACAATGTAAGTGGTTTTCGAGCAGAGTCAAGGTGTTGGAGGTAAGATAAGGATAATCCTGCTATTATTTTTATTACCACTCTTTTGCCCATCTCTGAGTCAGTAAGGCAGTAGTGCAGTCTGCATGCTTACCAGCCAAACAATTAGGAACTAAGCAGGGACCTCACTGAAGGAAAACAAGAAAGAAATCTTACCTTATGGTAAGAGGAAGCTTCTAGCACTGCTTATGGGACAAAGCCAAACCTGATAGGGTAGAAACTGCTACTCAGTCAAGAGTATTACGTGTGCTACCTTTCTGCCTCATTGGAGGGGGCAAGTATTAAAGGTGTGGGAAGCAATAATGAACGAGGATTCCTTAGACTGCCTAGATGCTCTTCAACTAGGATTTTCAGGAAGTCTTCCGTGTGTAGTTTTAGTCCAAATAAAAAGGGATTTAGCTAACAAAAAGGATTGTTAAATAAAATGCTTTTATTGGTTGATTATCAAGAATTTGTGTGTGCAGTAGAAGCATTCCAGGGTCCCCTTATATTCTTCTGTGCCAGGGAAAATAGCAGGATCAATTTTAGATCTTAATGCCTATTATGTTGCAAAACCAGATATAAACCCTTTTGGCTTTATATTGTGGTCATTTTTACTAGTTTTAGCTAAGTTGCCCTTATTTTATGGCATGCGTAGTTTCAATTCACAACCAGATTTCTCTGTAACTAAAAGTTCCAGACCACAGATATTTTGATCTGAAAATGAATCATGGGTTCACTTTGAGCAACAGATATTTGGGGAAAAGAATCAAAGAACCCACCACATATTTATGCCCTTCTTGGCCTCCTTGAAGATCCTTGTGCTATTTTTAGACTGTTTTGCCTTGTAGAATGGCTTTGTACAAGCAGAGATGCTGGTATAACCTGACAGCAGTGTATAAGATAATGGAAAACCTAGGCTTTCATAGCATGATTATATCAGCTATAATACATCTTCTAAAAATAGCATAAAACAACTTTGCTAATAATAAAATGCTGACAAGGCCAAATTTCACTCCACTTACAGCTGAGCTCAATTTCAACCAAAGACAGTACAGTAACCCACATCTGTGGTGCTGTCTGGAATTCTAGCAATGATTCTGTGGCTGTACGAATAACTTACTTTGATCCCATTCTTTTATAAGGTATGACCCACGACACAACAAATGGTTCCAGATCCAGTCCCTGCAGCAAGAGCATGCTGACCTCAGTGTCTGTGTTGTGGACGACTATATTTATGCCGTTGCCGGCCGAGATTACCATGAAGACCTGAGGGAAGTGGAGAGGTATGACCCTAAAAGCAACACTTGGGAATATGTGACACCTTTGAAGAAGGAGGTAAGGACTTGAAGAAGTGTGTGTGACGCCACACACACTACGTTATCAACACAAGTCCTGATTTCATCTTTTTAGATGCTTTTTGTCATGTGTAGCTTTTAATTTGCCAATACTTAGATGGGAAAAAGTAGCCTCTGTATATGGGATAAATAAATATTAAGAAAGTAGAATAAAAACATGTAAATTCCATTTTGAGGTTAAATGCTTGGTTTTCCCTGTTTTCTTGTTGTTTTGCCCTGTACTTTTATCATGTTATTCCTTAAAGTTGAACAAAATTGAACAGGAAGTTCCCATTTCTCCTAGACAGGTAAACTATGAGCCACAGTAGTACAAGCTTCTCATTTACAGACAACATGCTTTACTCCTGGTCAGAAGAGATAATGCCTCAGTAAGAAGGTACATCAGTTTCGATAGACAACTTAGTTCCTCCCTACAGAACTGAGATTGGGTAACAAGTTCTGGTGACAATGGCTGATGTGATGCAGAATCACGTCTCAGCTAACGTAAGACCATTACTCATTTGAAATATGTGAGTGAATGGCTATCTTTTGTCATCAGTAACCACTTAACCTTGTAGAACAGCAGTTGTGACCCCAGGAACCAGGAAATGGTGTAGTGACATGGGAACTGGGGTTATGAGTTGAAAAGTTTGTTTTAATACTGCTAAAAACAGCAAGAATTTCCATTTTGGGGTTAAAAGTGTTGCAAAGGAGGAAGATAAAAACAAACACTTGATGAATCTTGCTTTGGGAAGAAAACTAAAATTCTGAGTTTCCTTTCAAGAAACTGCTGATTTCTATTACACTTTTTCACAGCTATGGGTCAAGCGGTCAGCACAAAATATTTGTGATTTCATAATGCCTCTCAATTGAGAATCTCAGAACACTTTAAGAATATAAGTATTACTGCCATTCTACAAAAGGGATGCAGAGGTAGAAGAGGATAAACAGCTTGTATGAGGTCACAAATAATAAATCTGTGTCAATGCTGAGAATATAAAAAGCCTTAAGATCCAACTGAGTGCTAAGTAGGACTTTGCATTCTTGATAACATTGTTTGTATAAGAATAATTTCCAACAGAAAGGCTTCTAAGTAGACTAGGGAGAAAAGTAATAGTACAAGTGATCTTCAACAAAGAATGAGAACTTACTGCAGTTCTGGAAGTTTTAGAAATTGTAGTGTATTTCATTCAGAAGTTCACACTTACAGCATAATCTCCTAGAAAGGAATTGTCTCTAAGAAAATCCTTCCAGATGTTGATATCCGTGTAACTTGTAACTTGTGATGAACGTCAGTCTCTTGCTGTCTATTTCATACTTTGAATCTGTAAGAAATACATAAATCCAGACCTCAACCTCTTGCTTTCCCATGTGATGATACAGGTATATGCACATGCTGGAGCAGCACTGGATGGGAAGATGTATATTACTTGTGGGAGAAGAGGAGAAGACTATTTGAAGGAGCTACAATGTTATGACCCAAAGACTGACCGCTGGGATGTTTTAGCAGATGGCCCAGTGAGACGTGCTTGGCATGGGATGGCTGCACTCTTAGGAAAGCTTTATGTAATTGGAGGAAGCAACAATGATTCTGGCTACAGAAGGGATGTTCACCAGGTGAGAGCATGTCATACCTGTGTCTGTCTTGGAAGCGTCCTTTTTTATGGATGCCTGCACTCTGTTGTAATGTCTTTCTCCTACCAAGTATGCAAATGAAACTGCCAGCCCAGCAGCAGCTACTGCACCAGCTCTCCCCCACTGAATTGCAGAATTTACAATGCTTACAATGATTACTGCTCTCTGTCTTGAACACATTGTCTAACACATAAAGCATTAAAGCTCTAGCACTTGGAATTCCTATCAATTTTAAATCATTTGAAGGATAACATTCATTGGGATGCATGTACCCAATAAGTAGCAATTAAATGTATTTTGCGTTGTCTTCTCGTGTGCTTTTTTTTCTAAGTTGAGGACTTTTGACTTACCAGTGTTTAATGGCAGAACAGAGTTGCTAAGGATATGTTGGGTGGCAATTGTATAATGCAGTTAAATATACAGCACCTGATGATAAGTGATGGCTGGAGAGAATTCTCTTGAGTCTTATTCCAGCTTCTAGAAATGCTAGAGACATGAAAAGAACACACAAAAAGTAACTGTTTTTAGAAAGCAAATGAAGATGGCAGAGTTAAATCTAACTGAAAAGTGTATATGAATGATAAAAAGGTGCTAACAAATAAAGGCAGTTACCCAAGCAGGTACCCAATGAAATCTAAAACTTCCCATATGTTTATGTTGCAGAAACAGCTTAGCAGATTTGTCACATTTGTTCCTAATACAGATGCATTATGTCTTGTTTATGCTTATATTAGCATGTGTCCCCATCTCTTTCACTTTTGTATACATGTTTTGAATGACATACAGCTGTTATCCCAGCAGCAGGGTCAAATTTACTATATGGCAACTATGCACAGTTTTCTGCTGAGTACTGTACTTACTGTACTTCTATAGTGATATGCTCTCTCCGTTATCAACACCCTATCAAAAGCCTGATGATATTGCATGGCTTCCTAAATAGTTTGCCATATGGCCAGGCTCTGTCACTAAGATACAAGTTCAATTTTGGCTAATTTATTTTTTTTTAACAGGTTGCCTGCTATAGGCCAAGCACTGATCAGTGGACAAATGTATGTCCACTTCCTGCAGGACACGGAGAGCCAGGTATTGCAGTCCTAGACAACAGGATCTATGTCTTGGGAGGCAGATCCCACAACAGAGGAATCCGCATGGACTACGTCCACATTTATGATGCAGAGAGAGACTGTTGGGAGGAAGGACCCCAGCTGGAGGATGATATTTCTGGGATGGCTGCCTGTGTCCTCACTTTGCCCAGGGCTATTTTAATGGAAACAGAGAAATGGTTCTCAGAATGGCATGCAGACCGCGTGAAGTATCACCTTGACTTTCCATCGGAAGTTATGAGCGTATCAGACTGGGAGGAATTTGACAATTCAAGTGAAGATTAGAGAACTTTAATATTTATTTTTTGCCAGTGGATGAGAAAATAAGGCTTCGAGAAAATACTTAGATATTTTATATGTCTTTCTTATATACATAAATCCGTATTTAAAGGTTTGAAAAATAAGTGTTCTGCACAAAATGCCATTGACCGTCAATATCTGCCCATCTGTAAACATTCTGCACAAAATGCCACTTTCAGTCAGTATCTGCTCACCTGCCAGAAAGCAGCGTTTTTAAAGTAACCACAGAACTGCCATTTTACCCCAGTTAAAGTATAGAGGTTCTTTTGCTTTGAAGGAGACTTTTCTCAACGTTCAGCATGGAGAGAAAAAAAGAGGCAAAGAAGGCTCTGCTTGACTAGCTTCTTCCCTTCCAGCTTTTAGCTTGAAAGAGCTTTTTGACATTTTTTTTTTCCTTTTCTTTTTGGTAATAAAACTTCCTAGCCAGCTTCACACAGGAAGGTAACACCTAGTGTCTCCCTCCTGTGCCAGGTGTCAGACAGCTTGATTGATTTTTCAGCATGATTGAACATACAGAAACAGGAACAGTAGCAAGAAAGTCCGAACCTTCATCTCATCTGGGCATGCAGCCATCTTTGTAACCGGGTTAGAGCCTGTGAACTGACACCCACTCCTGAACTTCTATACTGCAAGTTCTGTCAACACAGCGGAAAGAAGATTTCCAGAAAAACTCTGTACAGAGTACGGCCACCTCATTGTTCAACAGTCAGACACCTTTGTTCAGAAGCATAAATCAATAAACCCATGTCAGAACTTTTTTCTTTTTAACTACTGTCTCAGTTTTATTAACCACGATGTGGAGTCTGAAAGTTGATGAGTTTAATTAGATCCTTAGTACTACGTTAATATCAGTGAAGTTACACCAGCTTGGGAGATGGGCAAATTATTTTTTGTTTCATTCTATAATTATATGTTTTAGAAGAAGATAAAGAGAGAAGAGATTGGTTTGCTACAGCATAAGAAAAAGAGTAATGAGGAGATGACTAGAGGTATTGAAAATTACACTGCAGCAGCTGAATTAATGCCAGGAACATAATACAGAATTACTGTATTATGCTCGGAAAGATAAGGCATAGTAAATCCTTCCTTCTTGGGGTCTTAAAATAATTGGCTTCTGACTACCATCTGGTTTAACATTAGTTTAGAAGCGGATTTAAATTCTGAATCCAGAATAGGATGGGAACCTTCCTCTTGGAAGTGTGGGAAGTAATCAGTGCCACCAAAAAATCACAGCAAACTACCAAAAGCTTTTAAATCTTGTAGCAATAATGGGGTTGTAAGAGAAGGGCAAAACTGAAGTGACAATCATAATGATACAATACTAGTCAAGTATCATCCCATCATGACAAATACCATGCACACTGATGTTAGAAAAATGGAAGTAGTTCCTGGATACTACCATTACTTAGGGATATTTTGTCTATGGTGACAAAGATGATATCAAAATGGCACTACTTCTAGTACACTGGACTTCTGGAAAAGATGCATGAGTATTTGCACAACTTCTTTCAATAAGCTCAATAGCTTTTTTTCTTGGCAAGAAGGGTATTTGTTAGATATTTTTTTCTCCAGCACTGTCAGTTTTCAGCATAATCTATGAACATTTGCCAACTGGCAAATAAACCAAAAGATCTGGTAACTGCAGGAAACCCTGCAGTATATGAGCTTCTTCAGAAAATCTATTTTTTTTTTTTTATAATGAACACTGAACTGCACACGGAGTCTGGAAATACAGACTTTATTACACTGCAATATTGGAGGCAGATGAGTATTATTATTTTGCCTACAGAGTTATTTTCAATGTGTAGAAACTAAAAGTGGTCCTCAGATGTAAGGACAGATCTCTCTGACCTGGACATCACTAGAACCACTCCTTCCAGACTGCCAGTGTTGCAATGGCAAATTGCAATGGTTTGTCTGCAAACAACAATTCCAGAGTTCCGGTGGTCCAGGTTGTATGCTAGACCAAGCTATTCCAACTCAACCCAGAAATCTAACACAAGTCTAATGCTTGCAGTGTATTTTACATTTTAACTAGCACTTCTCAACAAACCTTTGATACCCTATGTTATACAACTGAAAATGTTATTTAGCCTCTTTCACGGGAAAAGAAAAAGTAATTCTTTGACCTCTTTTCTTTTTCCTACACATACCACTAGAGGGTATTACTTACTATTACAAATAACCAAACTGATAGACTAATTCTTAGGTTATTTAGGAGAATATAAGACATTAATGAGTACTTCGTAAGCTTGAGAAACATCTTGAGAAAACTCCAGTTGGTTTTCTTTCCCCAGCTTCTACCCTATCACTCCTTCTGTGTTTGAATACTGATTTTTAGTATTGATCCGTTTTTCCATTTACCAGTATAAGCAATATTATGATTGCATTACTTATTAAACGTTGCAGTTGGATGCTGTGCAAATCATATCAATGTTCTTAAAGCAGATCATCTACCTTAGCAAGCAGTGCTGCATTATTTTTTCTATATTTTTTTTTCAGTTACCAGTATAATACCCCTAAGTTACGTGAACTAAAACCTAAGGACAGGTATTATTTTATTTGATTTAATAAAAACAAAATTTCTGTTGCTTCCATCACCAAAATTTCTTTTCATTTGGGCATAGTGTAGCTTTTCATGGTATGCACTATGTTACTCACATGTGTTTAGTTTAGGTAAAAACCCACAGAGTTTAGATTAGCTCAAACCTTCCTAATCATTTTGCAGTTAGTCCAGAATGTAACTTTTCAAGCTAATACATAGGGTAAACAATAATAAAATTGCTTTGCTTCACAACTGGCAATTTTATCTAATTCAGTAGATATAGAGAGCTTGGTTCTTGTTTAGTACAGCTACCCTTATAAAGAAATTGCAGGAGAGAGTACAGATTGATACACAGAGCTATAATTATTATTGATTGGTTTTCCTATCAAGGATGATGCTTCAGGAACTCAGCCTTCAACAGCCCACTTAAACTTAGAGTTATCTTAAGAAAAACTTGTACACAAAGGGATTCTAGACTGATTCCATATTTTTTAATTTATAAATTATCTGATCTCCTAAACATGTCGGTCTTGCATCTTAGAGTAAAAAGCATTCATTTTTTTGCAGCAAGCCCTCACAGTATAACAAGACAGTGTGGACAGATGGACAGTGAACTGAGAAAGCTTTATTTCTGGTGAAAGTGAATAGCCAAACAACTCTTCCAGAGCTGAGTGACCAACATACCAACACTTAAACCACTGATACATTAGCAAGTCCAGAAGAATAATAACTAGGTTTCTTGGTGATCTCTTTTCCTATTTCCTGCCAGCACAGAGGTAAAACTATATTTGCTAGAGTTGTAATTAGTGGAATTGTATCCTAAAGTATTTCAGGCTTCCACATTTGGAGAAGTTATTATAATTGCTTTAGGTTTTGCTTCATAACTGCTTTCACTACTGTATTTCTTCTCCAGCTGTCTACCTCCAAATCCAACATATCCTTTCCCATTTCCTCAGGGTTTAAATTAGGGTCATTAATTTTCCACTGGAAGCATACCCAGTACTTGATTTGAAACAAATAAGGATTCTCATTCTACACCCTTGACAGAAACATACTTCTCCTTACTTAGCAACCAGCCACATGTACAATTTATTTGGCATTCAGCCCAACTGATGGGGTCAGAAGCTTCTGGCAAAAGGAGGAAGGAGCAGCTGGGTGCGGAGAAAGGGGGACAGGATTTTCTCAAGGGGATATTCTGCCAACTGAGTTTTTATTTCACCAGCAGCTGATGCACTTTAAGAACTCCCCACCTCCTCATTTGTGCTACAGCTATGGATGAGAAGGTGAGTTTGCTGGTTCTCCAGCATCAGTGTGGCCCCACTGAGTACTGCACAAAAACTGCTTTATAACTAAATACTATTTATTCCTGACATATTTTCAACTCTTTTGAGATTTTAGTACCATCCATACAAAATTGAAGCAAAATCCCTATGTATTTGACCTACTGCATTTTATTTTTATTATAACAAAAATTAAAACTCAATAAAATGCAGCAATAGGAATTTTTAGTTCCTTTTAATATACAACCTTCTTACTAATTATGCTGCTAACTTGTGGCTTTTAAAATTATTTTTAAACATTATTTAGCCTGTTACTGCACGTCCATGTACTAAGTTTTAATATGAATTTTGGCCATGGCTAAATAAAAAGGGATCCAAATCCCTTCAAATGACAGAAGAAAACATAGTCACCTTCAATAATCTATTGTAGCCTATCTAGCTGTTTTTAAAACTGACTCTCATTGGCAGATACAAGCACTTGAACCAGTAGAAATGGATCAAGGGTACAGCTACTAAGTAAGCTACCCTAGCAATGGATGAAATATTTCTGCATGGATGTGAAATTTTACATGGTATTATTCATCTCTGGGTCTACTGTTTTGCTAGTATTGCTGTACATGATTAAACAGCTGTTGTCTTCTACCCAGGAGATGGCTCTACTTCAAAGGCTGGTAAAGTCATTTCTGTACGTGTATTCAGGACTTGCTTTAAGATCCTTTTGTGTTGTTGATGTTACGAGACTTTCCTGGATTATTTTGTCTAAAACATAAGAATGACACTGGATGAGTCTTCCATTTTAGATGATTTGAGCTGTGCTAAACTTCTGCAAAGACACAGCCCATATGTTCCAATCCAAACACCTCAGCTGGCACTAGTTACCAATGTAGGAAGGAGAACAAAGAGAGAGAAAAAAATACACCATGTTATGACTGAGCTTTTGGAAAAGGCAGAACATGAAAGACAGCAAAACTGGAATAAGACTGCACAACAGTCCAGTTAGGCACTCCAAGGCAGTCATCTTAAATCCATTTCTCCATTTAAAATGTTGGGGTTTTTTTTTGCTTTCAAGAGCTGCTTCAGTTCGCATTGCCAGCCCCAAAGCAAAACAAAATAAAACAACCCAAAAGCACAAATGAAACAAAGTCATGAAACTGAGCTAAAGATCACACTAGCATGTCTGTGGAATGAGTGCAGTTGTTTCGTCGCGCCCTTGCCTACTGCAGCCAGACACGCTGACTGCCACCGCCAGCCCTCCCAAACATGAGTCACCGCCAGGCGAAGGCCCACGCTGAGGTCACCCCCACGCCAGCCTCCCTCTCAAATTCAAACCACTCATGCTGTAACACCCACCAAGCGCTCGCCCAGCCCCTGAGGCCTGCTGAGTCCTTTCCGGGGTTTCCTTCCTCTTCAGTGGCTGCAACACCATCTTCGCTGCCACCCTCGCCCCACCACACAGGGCTTTCACACCCCTTATCTGGGAACAGGGCTGTACGAGACAGGAACCTCTCTCAGAGCATGTAGGAAGTTACCTCGAGATCAGAGATTATTGCAGCGGTTCGGTTTGTTCCTTAAAAAAATAATCAACTAATGAAACAAGGAAACCTCGGGGAAGCTGACTTCTGCTTCCAAGCCAGGGGGGGCTGGCTGCGGGGTAGCCCACTGAACTACATATGGGGAGGGGAGGGAGGCCCCAAGGCAGGGCAGGAAGGACCCTTGGAGGGAAGGTGAGTGTACCTCAGGGTGCCATGCCGAAGCCTGTAGCCAGGCAGCACCGAGGAGAGAGGATGCGCTTAAGTATGAGATGAAGATGGAGTAGGGTCATCTTCAGATGCTTTGGGCCAAAGACTGGGCAGAGTGTATTGGGGGGGCGACCTGTGGTAAAAGGCGCTCGCATCACGCCGCGCGGGAAGCGCGGTCCTGCTCTCCGAGGGGCTGCAAAAGGCGCGGGGGTCTCACATCCCGCCTAACTCAACACGCCACCGGGGCACTTCACCTTCATTCTCCCCTCAGCCGGGGGCGGCCCTGCGGAAGGTTTGAACAACCCCAGCCCGCAGTGGCTGGAGAAGGAGAGCTCTGCCTCCGGGCGCTGTGCCTCCCTCAGTGCTGCTGCCCTCTCTCTGAGGCGGGCACGGGCACGAGCTCCCCCCTGGCCGCCAGCGCGCGCCGCAGCACGCGTGCGCGGGGCGGTGTCTCCAGAGAACTAGTGTCCGTGCTAGCCGCCATTTTGATGTCGGCTCTGAGAGGGGAGGTAATCCGTAAGAGAAAGCGGGAGCTCGGCGCTTCTCCCTCCCCTGCCCGGCTCCGGCGCTGAAGCACCGTAACAGGTTACCCTCGCCACTTTCCTGAGCTGCCTGTCCTTGACAGCCGCCGCCGCTGCTTTTCGCCACTCGCCCAGCCGGGCCCGCCGCAGGCCTGAGAGAGAGGCGGGAAGGATGCCCTGCACACCCCGCCGCTGAGGGATACTCGGGGGCCCTGACCGCCGCGTCTGGCCAGCCCCACCCCAGCCGCTCCTCGGTCCTCCGCTTCCAGAGGCACGGAGCTTCCTTCTCCCTTATTCCCCTTTCCCTAGACTTCTTGCCCGCTGGGTTGAGCGCTAGCCGCTTCCTAGTGGCCCCCAACCCGCTCCGCCTCCCAGGCCTTTTTGCCCAGGCCTTCCCTTCCTCCGGGTCTCTTCCTCTGCCTGGGCCTTCGGGCTCTTCACCTTCCTTCCCCCTCTCCCTTCCCCTGCCCCGCCCGGAGCCATGTCCTCCGCCGCTCGTTTCGATTCGTCGGACCGCTCCAGCTGGTACGTGGGCCCGGTGTCTCGGGCGGAGGCGCAGACGCGGTTGCAAGGGCAGCGGCATGGCATGTTCCTGGTGCGGGACTCGTCCACCTGCCCGGGGGACTACGTGCTCTCGGTGTCCGAGAACTCCCGGGTTTCCCACTACATCATTAACTCCTTGCCCAACCGCCGCTTTAAGATTGGTGACCAGGAGTTTGAGCACCTGCCCGCCCTGCTGGAGTTCTACAAGATCCACTACCTGGACACCACCACCCTTATCGAGCCTGCGCCCAGGTGAGTGCCACCCTCCCTCCGCCCCACCCACTGCCATCTTTGCTCGAGGTGGCACAAGGAGGGAGGGTGTCTTGGTCCAACCTAGTAGCTCCAGGATCTTAACACTGGATGTAGAGCCACGCTTTGTAGACTAAGGAAACATTTAGTTATGGTCCTCTTCTGAAGCTGTTTCTAATAGTGGTTCTTAGTCAGCTGGATCTCAGTGACCATCACAGCTTGCTCTTTCAGTCAAATCATGCATGGGCCTGTCCTTAACAGTGCATGTACTCATATTTAAAGTTACTGTGCATATCTCTACCACTGGCAATAATTGCCTTGCAAGAGGGCGTGGTCGTGCTTTGTGTCAATATTTTCTTCTGGTATTGCCCTTCTGTTTCTAGGGTGGTTGAGAAGCTGGTTCATGAGTCCTCTCCTCGGTGATTGAAGTATAGCTGCTGAGCTTACGTTGCTGTCTACCCCCCATCCACACCGATTACAATAGAACAGGCCTTTATGTAATTAGACTGCTTCACCATGTCAAGGCAGCTTTAATACCTTCTAGGACAGCATTTTCCAAACTTCTGGAGTGGCATTTCCACACCTCAAAAAATGTAAAACACTTACTTGTCACAGTTTGGTTATAGAACTGTTCATCCATATCTGCATACACTACACTGAGAACTGCTATTCTAGGAGGATGGGAAAATGTGACTTGGCTATGAGCTCATTCTTTGTCCTGTTCCCAGCATGGGACGTACCTGCAACTCACATCAGTAAACTGCTTATCAAGAACTCTGAACACATTCCTTATTTTTAATTAAGAAAGCATTTCCCAGTGTCTTATTTCAAAGCTTTGGGGCTTCCTGGATAGAATGAAGTGAAATAAAAGCTAGAAGGGTAGTGACACCTTAAAAAAGAAATTCAGATCGGCTTTCTTCTAAATCCTGCAGTTTAAAATCTTTCTATGTTTTCCATAGAAAACAACTATATTTTGTAGACTGGCAAATTCTTAGAATAGCATTTATAGGCACAAATGAACCTTGGCATAGGCCTGTTCTTAATGCAACCAGCAGCTTGTCAAAGGTTGACAATAGCTTATCAAGTTGAAAAACTCAAGTGGTCAAAGGAAGTCATTCTGTAAAGCTGTCAGGTGATGGGGGGATGTGACAGAAAGCACTAGCTTCAAGAACTCCTTAATAAGTTGCTGGAACACCCAGTGTTATGTGAATGCTTAAACTTATTGTCAGTTGGGAGAGAGAACAGTCTACACTGTAGCAATCTCTGTGCTTATCTCTGTTCTCTTTAACCTGGCTCATGTTGTGCCTTTCTGGATGTAAAAACTTGTTTGGTAATGACTGACTTGGTTTTCTCAAAACACTTGAAAACTTAGCTGATTCCACTTGCTTGGTATCTGTTGGGAATTGTGTGAGAAATGTTTTATGAATGTTTTACAGTACCACTTTATTCTCAAGGTTTTGATTGCATATTGTTCTTTCAGCATACAGAGACAGATGGGACCTAGCCTACCATGAAATGACCAGCTCCTTTTATAAAGCAACAAATGGGATTGGCTAGCTGGTTTTCCTTAGTGTGATTTTTATATTTTTATTCTTTTATTCTTTTTTTTTTTTTTTAATCAATGGCATGGTTGATGGTTTGAAATTCTGTTTAAGGGAGACTTTCTGCTGCAAGAGGGAGGATGAGAGGAGGCATTTCTAAATATTTTTTCTTAAATTTATTTTTAGTTAATGAACTAGATTTAGAATAGGGGTGGACAGGTATGTGCTTCAGGACTGTTATTACCAATTCTTATTTCTCCAGTGTTGTCAGGGGAACATCACACACAGCTTGAGCTTTTGAAGGCTATTGAATCTGTTAATTTCTTAAAGTATGAAGAGGTAGGTTTTGTGGTAGGATTAAGTAATTTGTGTATATAGCCACACAACACCTTTAGCCCTTAGAGATGACACTTTAAACTTGTCAAACAGTTGAAAACGGAGTGTTTTAAGTTTTCTACTTGTTTTGGGTCAATATTGAGCTCCAATGATCACTGCAGATGTTCCTGCTTATGCAGAGTGGCTGGGTCCCCCCTCCCCTGGCTTGAGCTGCCACAGCATGTCTTCCATGCACGTGTCTTTCAATTTAGGGCTCCTGTCATACATTGCAAAAATCATCTTATTTTGCAAGTAGCAAAAGAGAACTGAAGTAGGCTAATGACATGCATCCTTGCTGTTGTAGCTTAGATAACATATATAGGCCATAGCAGATACCTATTAAGATTTCTGACAGCTGCTTTGAATAAAATGTATGAAGTTTATGGTGAAAATAGATTGCAGTGAAAATAGTTTCATTTGATGAACAATCTTACATGTTACACAGTCACAGACAATGAAGTATTGAACAGGTGATGGCCAAAGTAATAAATAATGATGTGAATCAATTAAAGGTAGTATGATGATTAATAAGGCAAAGGAATATTTCTAGATGGTTAGCTTTTTAATTTCTTGCCCCATTCTTGCCAGTGGATGTATTTCATATTGTCTTTCATGAAGACGTCACCTTTAAGTTATTAGATATTTAAATATGCAGTAAAGATGAATACTTTGAAGCTAATATTTTTGCTGTTATAACAGCCCCATGAGAGGGATTAGGGAGTTCAATTCCATACTATTTTTCTGAGAAGAGGTGATAAAAGTGTTGTCCAGTGGTTTTTACTGGGGTTTGGGTTTTTTTTTATTGGGCTTTATTTGGTTTAATTGGGGTATTTAGGTGATTGCTTGAGAGCATGAGTTACTCCTTAATTGCCTCAGTGCTACCAATGTAATATTTTTGTTACAAAGCTGAATAAATAATTCTCCTTTAATTGGTGTTCCTGCTGTAAAACTGGTACTTAGCTTTGTTACTGGAAATAGAAAACAATAGCTATTGATAATACTAAATCTTTTTTAAACTTAGGTATCCAAGTCCACCAATGGGATCTGGATCTGCCCCTGCTATGTCCACTGCAGAAGAAAATNGTGCTTATGACAAGACTGCGCTGGCATTAGAGGTAAGTTTTTTCCTCTCAAGTCTTATGATTTTCAATTGTTTCATAAAATAAGAAACTAAAAATTGTTAGTAGCAAAGTTGGTGTGGATGACTTCACATGGAGTCTGGTTATCTATGTCAAAGGACTGTGAA
>VZTM01018209.1:5794-23846 GCA_013400555.1 Jacana jacana
GGGGCAGCGCCCGGCCCTGCGCGGAGCCCGGGCGGGAGGTGTTCTTGCGATGCCCCGGGCCCTGGGGCGGCTCCGGCCGGCGACTGCTGCCCGTCTGTCTGTCCGTGTGTCTCCGTGTGTGTGTGTGGTGTTTCTTCTTTGAAGCCACCGTCTGCGAAATCCTGCGCTCGAGGAGCGGGCGGAGAGGGGGTGGGGAGGGGAGCCGCGATGTGCAATGTGATGTTTCGCTGATCTATATTTAATGGCTGAAAGGAAAGATGCTTTTTCTTCCCTTTACCCTTACCTTACTCTTATACTCTGGTGTGTAATGTGCTTGCATCGATCGGTCAAAGCGTAGCTTCAGCTGAATCAAGTCACCACAGAGGAGGTGCAGCAGCACAGGCAGTATGTGTAATACACAAATTCATCTGGCTGTGGATCTTGGAGAAAAATAAAAAATGCCTGAAGAGGGATCATTTCAGAAACCACGTTAAATTTCCCCTGGAGGGATTGGTGGCATGAAGTGGAGGCATGAATACACGAAAGACTGGGATACAGGATCTTGTGCGGAGGCATTTTCTTTCTCATAGTTTAAGAGTCAGGGTGTGCTTTGTTCAAATTCAGGTTGTTGTGATTAACCCTATGCATTACAGAAATATATCCAAAACTTGCAGAAAATATTTATAAATGAACAGGACCTTTATTAAACACCTAGCTGAAAACTTTGCTGGCTGCAGAAACTGATATTCATGCCCCTTAAAACACGTATACCTTTTTATTGTCAATAACAAGATAAACTAAAAAAACTTGACATTGCAGGTTTATTTTCCCGGTTTCTATGGGCAGTCTGTATCTAAAGTGCAAACACTGAATCAGCCTGGGCTGCAATTCATAGCAAACCCCTCCACAGGTTATGCCAAGACTTAACATACCTCAAGATAGCAAGAGGACTACCCAGAATTATATGTTACTGTAAGTCTGTTCTGGGGTTTTGCAAAATCAAGAGAGGGAAAAATATCTATGTCCTCTAGTTAAGATTTAGTTAACATCCTGTCTTAAAAAATGAACTGATTATCTAACTCATGTAGGTTGGTATTTTTCAAACACCTTTGTTAGTTGGTCAGTGTATGACTGACATGGTGGGAGTTAGGTGTAGGTCTCTGGAGAGAGGCTGCTGAGTATCCTACTTGTGGGCCTCTGAGACTCAAAGGGACTTTAGGGCTTTTGGGAACATATTTACCTTTACATCTGGGAAGGAGCCTTAACCCTAAACCCAAACTACCTTGGAAGACTGTGTTACATAAGGAAAACTCAGACGTTCTACAATGATCAAATAGCCTTGTAAGACTGATTCTGAGCCAAGTTGGTGAAGCTGTCTCTTTTCAGTCTGTGAATGGCTTTTCCCTTTGGGAGCCTTGACTGACTATCAGTCTGAAATCCTGTAAAACTGCAGAGAACTTGCAATAGATCATCCTCATTAGTAAGAAGTTGATTAATGGCTCAAGACTCTGTTGAATGCGATTGTGTTGAATGTTGTAGTACCGGAACAGGAGATCGCATCTTGATCACGTTGTTCAGAGATGGTTTTTGCAGTCTGTTATATAAGAGAGGCTCTGAAAAAAGGAGTAGCAGGCTGTGCCGTGTATATGCACCGAAGGACATACCCCTCTAAGCTGCTGGTAGGAAGCAAAGTATTTATTTCTGAATGCCAGTTGCATGACTTTGTATGAATTGCAAGAAAGATGCTTTTGGGAGGGAACTCCAGCTACGGTGCTCGAGTTCTGTTTGTCAGGTACCTTAAGGGAGGTGAAAAGCAATAAATAGCTCATCAGTGACACTGGCTTGTAACTTTGCTGTGTTTTTTTCAGTAATGCTACTAAAATAATTGCATCTTCACGTAATGAACTCTGACAGACAGCTGCGCAAAATAGAAATAGTAGCAACTAAAAAAAGGTGTTTGCATAATTCTGATTTGCATAATTTACCTTTGCTGATGGATGGTATCAATTTAATGGCTGTTGTTTGGTGTTAAGTATTTGTTTCTTAAGACACGTGTAAAATCAACTTATGCTCCAAANAGGGCATCGGCGGCACCGTGTCTCCCGACGCCCTGCGCTAATGTACTCGTTACGGCAGTGAAGTCATGGGCCGGGGAGGAGGAGGAGGAGAAGGAGGAAGGGGCCGAGGGAGCCACGGTCCCGAGCCCGCGGGCGGGGGCAGTGCCCGGCCCTGCGCGGAGCCCGGGCGGGAGGTGCTCTTGCGATGCCCCGGGCCCTGGGGCGGCTCCGGCCGGCGACTGCTGCCCGTCTGTCTGTCCGTGTGTCTCCGTGTGTGTGTGTGGTGTTTCTTCTTTGAAGCCACCGTCTGCGAAATCCTGCGCTCGAGGAGCGGGCGGAGAGGGGGTGGGGAGGGGAGCCGCGATGTGCAATGTGATGTTTCGCTGATCTATATTTAATGGCTGAAAGGAAAGATGCTTTTTCTTCCCTTTACCCTTACCTTACTCTTATACTCTGGTGTGTAATGTGCTTGCATCGATCGGTCAAAGCGTAGCTTCAGCTGAATCAAGTCACCACAGAGGAGGTGCAGCAGCACAGGCAGTATGTGTAATACACAAATTCATCTGGCTGTGGATCTTGGAGAAAAATAAAAAATGCCTGAAGAGGGATCATTTCAGAAACCACGTTAAATTTCCCCTGGAGGGATTGGTGGCATGAAGTGGAGGCATGAATACACGAAAGACTGGGATACAGGATCTTGTGCGGAGGCATTTTCTTTCTCATAGTTTAAGAGTCAGGGTGTGCTTTGTTCAGATTCAGGTTGTTGTGATTAACCCTATGCATTACAGAAATATATCCAAAACTTGCAGAAAATATTTATAAATGAACAGGACCTTTATTAAACACCTAGCTGAAAACTTTGCTGGCTGCAGAAACTGATATTCATGCCCCTTAAAACACGTATACCTTTTTATTGTCAATAACAAGATAAACTAAAAAAACTTGACATTGCAGGTTTATTTTCCCAGTTTCTGGGCAGTCTGTATCTAAAGTGCAAACACTGAATCAGCCTGGGCTGCAATTCATAGCAAACCCCTCCACAGGTTATGCCAAGACTTAACATACCTCAAGATAGCAAGAGGACTACCCAGAATTATATGTTACTGTAAGTCTGTTCTGGGGTTTTGCAAAATCAAGAGAGGGAAAAATATCTATGTCCTCTAGTTAAGATTTAGTTAACATCCTGTCTTAAAAAATGAACTGATTATCTAACTCATGTAGGTTGGTATTTTTCAAACACCTTTGTTAGTTGGTCAGTGTATGACTGACATGGTGGGAGTTAGGTGTAGGTCTCTGGAGAGAGGCTGCTGAGTATCCTACTTGTGGGCCTCTGAGACTCAAAGGGACTTTAGGGCTTTTGGGAACATATTTACCTTTACATCTGGGAAGGAGCCTTAACCCTAAACCCAAACTACCTTGGAAGACTGTGTTACATAAGGAAAACTCAGACGTTCTACAATGATCAAATAGCCTTGTAAGACTGATTCTGAGCCAAGTTGGTGAAGCTGTCTCTTTTCAGTCTGTGAATGGCTTTTCCCTTTGGGAGCCTTGACTGACTATCAGTCTGAAATCCTGTAAAACTGCAGAGAACTTGCAATAGATCATCCTCATTAGTAAGAAGTTGATTAATGGCTCAAGACTCTGTTGAATGCGATTGTGTTGAATGTTGTAGTACCGGAACAGGAGATCGCATCTTGATCACGTTGTTCAGAGATGGTTTTTGCAGTCTGTTATATAAGAGAGGCTCTGAAAAAAGGAGTAGCAGGCTGTGCCGTGTATATGCACCGAAGGACATACCCCTCTAAGCTGCTGGTAGGAAGCAAAGTATTTATTTCTGAATGCCAGTTGCATGACTTTGTATGAATTGCAAGAAAGATGCTTTTGGGAGGGAACTCCAGCTACGGTGCTCGAGTTCTGTTTGTCAGGTACCTTAAGGGAGGTGAAAAGCAATAAATAGCTCATCAGTGACACTGGCTTGTAACTTTGCTGTGTTTTTTTCAGTAATGCTACTAAAATAATTGCATCTTCACGTAATGAACTCTGACAGACAGCTGCGCAAAATAGAAATAGTAGCAACTAAAAAAAGGTGTTTGCATAATTCTGATTTGCATAATTTACCTTTGCTGATGGATGGTATCAATTTAATGGCTGTTGTTTGGTGTTAAGTATTTGTTTCTTAAGACACGTGTAAAATCAACTTATGCTCCAAAAGAAGCGCCGAAGCAGCTTATTTTAAGGGTTTTAAGAAATGCACTTTTAGGTAGGGCTGCAGATTGGCATGTAAATGGAGCAGCTAACAGAATCAGCAGAACTCATGAGTGTTAAATTTTGCACTAAATTTCAGATACGTTTTCTATTTCATGGTTTAGTGTGATGCAATTTTTAAAGCCTATTATTTGTGGAAATTCCTGCATATCTTTGTTAGGATTTCAAACCTACATTTCAACAATTCCTAGAAGCAACTGTTTTCAGGAGTATCAGCAAGATAAGGAAAATACATTATTACAGTACTCTTCACTTACATAAGGACCTGTGGTTTTGATGCTTATTGATTGCGCTTGTAAGTCAGGAATAGTTTGATATTTCAAGTTACAGCTGAGGTTTGACAAAAATGAAATTGATTGTTCCTCCCCTTTGAAGGTTTCAGTAAGGTCTTATTACAGGATGAGTTCTGAATGCTTACTTAACTGCACAATATTAAATTTAGTAGTCTAATTATTAATAACATGTAAGTAAACAATAAGCCTTAACGGAAGCAGCATTTTTAAATATGGTGCATTTATTTTTTAAATGACTGAATGGCTCTCAAATAGTACTAAAACACATTTCCTTTTAAGTAAGAGATTGTTTTTTTTTTCCTGACAAATGTCATTACACCTGCAAAAACTAAAAACTTTATTTTTCAGACCTTTTTTTGTTTGTTTATGAGGGCATGGTGTGAAAAGTTATTTCTTTTATGTCAATAGGAAGTCTCCAAGGAGGACAGGTATTCAGTCCTCTGCTTATGCACTGCAGAACCACAGGACCCTTTAGCTAATGGCTCTTCTGTAATTAGGCTCACTTGGAAAGAAGTCTGAATGCAGCATGACACACTGAAACAATTTCTTCTATCCCCTTGGGATGTGCTAACTTGGTGTCATGAATGGGTTGTAAAAGCAGATTGCCTGACCAGATTCTCTGGCAATATGCTGGACAAAATTTAAGTTCAATTAAGTTGAAAAGGAAATATGGTATCTGTTTATATGTAAACCGGTAGCCATGTTAATAGATGTGTTTTTTTCTTGTATTAGTTGCCAGCTTATCGTAAAACTAAGAAACAGAGAAGCATCTCAGTATCTATGAGAGCAAGTATTTAATATTTGTTTAAATTGCTCTTGGCATGCTAACTTCTAGTGCATCCCACTGGCTCTTAATCTGCCTGTTCTACTTTACAAAATTCAATTATAGTAATAAGCAATAACTTCAAGAGACATAAAGCATGGAAGAGTTAGTATTGTCTTGTCCTTTTGGCTCCTGACTATTTTATTGAACCTTCTGGAATAAAATCAGGCTTCTAATGAAACTTTAAAACTTTGTACTTCTCAGACCTAGCAAAAAAGTGGTAACATTTAAGTTCATATATAAAATACTCATGTTTGATGTTGCATTTTATTGTGGTTTATTGCATCGGCTATTAATAGTTGTACTGTATATCAAGTCATTGTTTTCCACTTGTTTTCATTATTTTGAGAAGCCACAAATATGTGGAGTCCACTTTGAGTAGTGCCATCCAAAATCAAGAATGTGTGAGAGCCAAAGGGGCTTTTCCTAAAAGGTTCTTTAGGACAAGATTTTGCATTTTTCGCCACCTTCTGCCCCCCACCCCTTTTTCTTTTTCCTGCCAAGTTTGCAATTGATTTCTCTATCTCCCAAAAATCTTCACAGTACAGTAACTTCCTTTTGGTCAAGAAATTTGCGTTTGGAAAGTGACAGTATTATTTAAATTTCTATGCTTAGTGTAACATAAATATATTATTTTTTCAGCCATAGGTACATTCTTCTGTCCTAACACAATCAATTATTGTTCAATTAAGCAACACCAAAATATCCCTTTAAGGCTGAATTTTTGAAGAGAGACAAATGAAATTATACAGGTGGTGTAAATAAGGGTTCTGATAGGGTATTTAATTGTTTTAAACCCACTGATTGAGACTTAACTCTTACATATTCATTTCTATCAGCTTGATTTATTTTAAATTACTGAGATGTTTGGGGAAATAATGTGACAGAAGTTTCAATGTGGTGGTAGAAAATTGCTATACCTTTTAGTACCACTACGATTATTAAAATTTGCATTCTGTAAAGGTACAGGCCTTCCATTACAACCAGCAAACAGTTTGGAAGGGTGACTGGCAAAGGTATTGGGGACAACTCAAGGCTTCACACAATAAATTTAAAGGAATGTGTTATATTTTAATTCCTGCTTCCCATGTGAGTACTTCTGCAGTTTTTGAAGTTAGATATTTGAAAAGCACGAGAATCTGCACTGGATGTTGAAAGCAGAACATGTGAACCATAACGTTTTTCTTTATAGTTTTCCACTAAAATACTGAAACTCATGACTCCGTGTTTCTGGTATGTTAGCTGATATATGGATACTGATTTTTAAATATTTTCATTATTTTAGATTTATCTGAGTTAAAAATCTAACTTGTATAAAGGATTTGATGTGAATCAAGTCCTGGTGTTCTGGTATTTTCTCCTAATGTTGTACTTGGCTTGATAGTAATCAGGTTTCTTTGAAAGCAGGCGGTTGTTGTCCCAGTCAAATTTGCATGTTTAAAAATAATAATTCTTCTTGCCAAGAGGTTGACTGTTGCTTTACCTGTTTGGGATATGGGAAGGCAAAAGCCTTTTCACACTTACTTTTTGGCTTGAGAAAAGGGCATGGCATTGAATATAGAGATTCCTATTCAATGAAAAGCATTGTGAGTGAGAAGGCAGAGGGCTAGGTCAGAGAGCAGTTATCTAAGGAAACAACAGCTTAAAGGTTTTCAGCAATGGAAATGGCTCAGGGTTAGACAGGGAAAGCCTGTTGGGCAAACCTCATTGTTGTTTGCCAGAATTTTTAAAGAAATCGAGTTCTTTAAATAAACAGATACCT
Source organism: Jacana jacana (assembly GCA_013400555.1). NCBI lineage: Eukaryota > Metazoa > Chordata > Aves > Charadriiformes > Jacanidae > Jacana > Jacana jacana. Next base: position 12,974 of record VZTM01018209.1, read on the forward strand.
GAAGGCATTCTTAACACCATCTCTTTCTCACTTAGATTTCTTGAAACAACTCAACTTCAGGACAGCTTGTGAACATGCCTAATGGCGTTATCTAATTTCTGAATGACGTGGTATGTCTGAAAGTGATATTCTATGCAATCTAGAAGCTGAAATCTACTGGAAAGTGGGAGTTGGCTCCTAAATGGTGTATATGCTCAATACAGAGTGGCTAATTTAGTGGATTCTTATGAATCAAAATCCAGGTCAGTCTATGAGCATTTTGACATGTTGTCAATTATGACTAATCATTTTTTTAAACCTTCTGAATATTTCTGATGAAGTACCTATATCCTTCATCACCACATGATAGCAACCTGAACATTACAGTTCAGTGCCTAACCTTATCTGACCTAGTGCACTTAGAAATGTAGTAAATAGAACACAAAAGCTTGGTGTATTTTTAAAAAGTTTGTGCTTTAATGAATGAGTTTGACAGTAATCAATGAAGTACAGAATTCTTGCCATTCTTACTGCAAATGATTTTGAAGTTTGACTTAAAAAAATAATATGATTTTATGTATTGGGTTTGTGTGGCAAGGTTTTGGTAGCAGAGAGGATGGAGGGATGATTACAGGAGTAGCTTCTGTGAGAAGCTGCCAGAAGCTTCCCTTGTGTCCAAAAGACCCAGTGCCAGCCGGCTCCAAGATGGACCCACTGCTAGCCAAGGCCAGTGTTGGTGGTAGTGCCTCTGGGATAACTTATTTAAGAAGGGGGGGGGTTGGAAATAATATGAGAGCAACAACTGCAGACCCCAAAGTCAGGGAAGAGGGTGGGTGTTCCAGTCACCGGAGCAGAGATCCCTTGCAGCCTATGGCGAAGACCATGATGATGTAGGCTGTCCTCCAGCAGCCTGTGGATGTCCACAGTGGAGCTGATATCTACCTGCAGCCCCTGGAGGATCACATGCTGGAGCAGGTGGACATGGCTGAATGAGGCTGGACCACATGGGAAGCCTGCACTGGAGCAGGCTCCTGGCGGGACCTATGGCCCCATGGAGAGAGGACTCCACACTGAAGCAGATCAGCTTGCAGGACTGCCCTCATGGGTACCTATACTAGAGCAGTTCATGAAGAACTGCAGCCCATGGGAAGGACTCCTGCTGGGGAAGTTCATGGAGGACTGTCTCCCATGGAAGGGACCCTACGCTGGAGCAGGGAAGACTGTGAGGAGTACACCCCCAGAGAAGGAAGGAGCAGCAGAGACAATTGTGACAAACTGGCCGCTAACCCCCATTCCTTGTCCCCCTGCACCACTCACAGGGAGGAGGTAGAGAATTCAGGAGTGAAGTTGAGCCCAGAAAGAGTAAGGTGTGTGGGGAGATTTTTTAAGATTTGGTTTTCTATCTCATTGTCCTCCTGTGATTTTATTGGTAATAAATTAAATTAATTTTCCCAAAGTGAAGTCTGTTTTGAGTGATCTCTCCCTGTCCTTACCTTAGCCCGTGACCCTTTCCTTATGATTTCTCTCCCCTGTCTAACTGAGGAGAATGATAGAGTAGCTTTGTTGGGTGTCCAGCCAGGACTGGATGTGCTTTATATATGGATTTCCACTGCACAGCTGATGTATGTCATCTGGTGGTACTGGGAAAAAACATGGAAATGTGATAATGTCCCTTCTATACAATGGTTAATTCTCACACATAACTGTGCATTCTCACAGTTATCATTACAACCAAAGAAACAGAGTGCGCTGCATTTCATCTCTTTATTTCTGTCATTGAACCATGTCCATAGCATTTATGCCCAACGGAAGGATTTTGTGTAACAGGGTTAGAAATTGTGCTTCAGGATAACCAGATGAATTCCCAAATGCCTCTAAGCTGTGTCTACATGATTTTTAGAAGGTAAAGTTTGGTTTACTCTGGGGAAAAATTACATTTGTAATCTGGCACAGACCTCATTAAGGGTGAACTAGTACAAGTATTTTTATTTTACTAATGACATACAGCATCCTATAGTTGAATGCATATGAGATGTGCAACACCATTTCCTCTTTTTCTTCTGTGTAAATGTGGTGGTCCCTTAAAGATTTTGTAGGTTCGTAAGTAGGTATTTTTGGTTGAAAGCATTTCTGAAAAGCTTGGAAGTTTATTGCACTTATTTTTCACTTCTGACTTTATTGTCTTTACTGAGAACAAGTGAAGTATTGCACAAAGCCTCAAGGGTCTTGGTGGACTCTGACTTTAATATCTTCAAAGAAGGATGGGGAAGGTTGAGCTTAATTAGAAACATGCATGTCTAACCAAAGGGTAAATTTAGAATCACAGGTTTTAAGAAGTGGCATTAGAGTCATGATACCAAGAAATGTTTTTTGTATAAATGGAAGCATTGAATAGGAGCCATAGTATATCTGAGAAGCCAGATGCACTGTTCTGTTAAGGAATCGTTTCATACTCTCAGGTAAATAGGTCTTTTTCATATGTGTCATTACTTATTTTTTGTCAATAATAAATTCCAAACCGTGTTATTCTGGTCAAATTAGGGAAGTTTGTTAGCCTCTGACTGTTTTCAGTGGGAGCCTTTGCACTTAATTCTCAATGCTGACTGTCATAATGAGCACTCAAAGGATGGATAATACTCATTTCAGGAAGAAATACACATTTCCTTATTCTGTGTGTCATCTTATGTAACATTGGTATGTGCAGCAGTTAATTTATGTGGATTAAGTGAAAAGGTATGGTGTAAAACTTAACTTTTACATCTCTTATTTGCCATTTTGAGTTTGAGTTTTGATCAGTTGTCTGAAATGTTCCCTCTCTGTAAATGCATTTTAATTAAAAGTGGCCAAGATTATTCAGGTCTGGAATTGTTAATTTCTATCTGTAAGTCTACCTGCCTTTTTTTTTTTCCAAGTCTCTTTGAAGAGATGTGAAGTTTTGGTAGCAGTTAATAAATATTTTTTTTTCTATTTCATAAGTATTAGTATAAAGAGACTTAAATTGAACAAAATAATTCCAGTTTTTGAGTGGTAAAAACAAAATTATAGGTTTTGATCATGTTTTATGCCTTCAATTTATCACAGAATGGCTAAAACTTTGCACAGTAAAATTAAGTAAAACAAATTGATTTTATTTCCAAAATAAGATTTTTTTTTTAATTTTTGTATCAAGTGCAACATTAGTATTTGAGAAATATGCTATACCTGACATCTAATGCTGGCTAAAGGCCACATAAACTCGACCTTTTAGGACTTTGGAACATCTTGGATTTTTGAGATGTGACATCTCTGTCTGACCTCCTGAACATTCTGGTGTCCTTTCATTGGATTGTGTGCTGGGCAGTGTCACCTCAGAGAACCTGAATTTCTTGGTTGTGCGTGAAACTACTGAAATATATTTAATCAAACCAGAACTGTCTGCTAAAGGGAAGCAAGGGTTTCCTCTGCAACGTTCCCCTGCCCACTGGAGTCCTCGGGCTGACATTGCTGATGGATCACACTGTCTGAGATTCTCTCAGCATGGTCTCCCCTTAAAAATATCCAGTGAGGAGCTACTTGGCTTTTGATCAGTGGTGATGACAATATTTCAGGTCCCCAAATGACAGATTGCTGGTGATCTATTGACAGAAGAGACTTGGAGTAATGATGTTTGTCAAGGAGCCAAAGACTCTGTAGTATAAATTGCTTTCGTGTTTTTTTTTTTTTTTCACCACTATCTAGTGTCCAAAGCAGAGAAGGAGATCTGAGATACTGTTAGCAGCAAAGGAAAAAAGACAGGGAGGAAAGTGGGGGTAGGGGGACAGCCTAGAAGACACAACCCTTCTATTGTCAATGAATAGGAGAGACACAAATTCAATATTTTAACATAGATGGTTGAGCCAGCCTGATGATTTCTAGTAAATATTTTATGAAATGCATTTCCAGGAGTGTTTTATTTACAAAAGTATACCAGCTCTAGTGGGACATCTTGCACACGTACAAAAAGCAAAACACAGCTTGAACATGTTTAAGAAATGCATGCATGTGTATATTCTGTTTGGACGCTATAAGCAAGCAAGGAATTAGCTGCCCCTGTTGCAAAAGTTAAAATGCTCTCTTGAACGAGTATTACATAACTTGTGTATTGAGCTCAAAAGCAATGTAATTTTGTATTTTTCCCCAGGCAAACCCTAGTTGTACTCTTGCTGAATTTGATGACAGAAATCCAACTGATTCAAATGGACACCTGTGTTTTACAAGGTGTACCTCAGTAAAAATATTTTTGTTTCTCCTTAGTCAACTTTCTTTCACTTGCTTTTCAATAATTCCACAATCTAATGTTTGTCATGACCCAGGTGTTTGGGTTTGTTGTGGTTTTTTTGTTTGGTTTGGTTTGCTGGGTTTGTTGGTTTTAGTTTGTTTGTTTCTAAAGAAAATTACAGGTATTAACAGTGTTACCATAACACAGGCAGAATGAGTAATCTCAGTAGTAGTTTATAATTTTCATACTTTAGAACTCATAAATTTTGCTACACTGGGTGAAATTATGATTTTTCAGCTTTGATCAGTATATGAGTTCCAGGTGTGGAGAAAACTGATGGAGAAGTGGGAAAGAGAGGGAGAAAATCATATTGCTAGTTTGTTTAGCTAACTTATCTTACAGACATACCCTTCCTGACCTGTAGAGCAGTATAATTCTGCAAGTATAAGGTTTGTTTACCTGGTAGTGAAGTATGCATGTTGATAAATGGTACTGGTGTCTAGAAAGTCATATAGATTACTAAAACAAGTAACTAAGTTTATGGAAATGTGTGTTCTTGGGAATGAAGGAATTATTTCTTCACCTTCCGCTCTTATTAAATTCAGTTATTCATGTAAAATACCAGGACTGTAATAAAGAAGCAAGGACTTCTCAGTTTTGAGGGGCTTAATATTTTCATCATAATAGTTATGTATCCATGTTTTTCAAATACTTTTCTAATAAAAAATCTTTATTTAAATATGATCTTTCGGTTCTACTTTGGATTTAATAACTACATAGTTGTGGCAGGTAGCCAAAAATTAAGGGGGGTTGTCACATGGTTTTATTTAGAAGTGTCTAACTGGTAGTGCTATGCAACATAGTAATATTTTTTGTTTAATAAAAGGGAATAAATAAGTGGTTGGTATGAAACAGCTGAACTGGGCAGGAGGAATGGGACAAGTGGAAAAATGAAGCAGTACCTAAAATGGAAATCAGAGGGAGGGTGGGAAGGAAAAAGTTACAAAGTTAAAAATAATTCCTTAATTGTTGTGTCTGTTGATCCACTTTCTGAAAAGCATTGGTCCTTTATGGAGGACAGTAAGGATCCAGGTGAATCCTTACTATATATAGTCTCTTTAGAGCTGTTTGTAGAGGAGTGGGTGCCAGGTTTCCTCCCATGTGCACATTCAGGGCGATTGTAGTTTGTGCTCTTTTTGGTTCCAGTCTTCCTTCATGCTTGCTTACCTGTCCAGTGAAACTGTGTGCTAATAAATGTGTTGTAAATGTTAGGATGCTGTCACTTGACAAAGAAGCTATATTGGTGTTTGCACTGAAAATAAGGTTAATGAGTTAGTTTGACATTTTAATAATGTGATTCATTCTTCACATCTGGAGTAAGCTATTGGACTTTAGGTTTAACTTTTGCTATTCATCTGAGGATGGAAGTGCAAGCTTTAGATATGAGGACAGAAACAGAAATGCCCATTCTTCTCTATGTTTGTTGAGTACATATATATATTAATATGTGGGACATTGTTATTTGAATAAAAGTTGTAAAATAAAAATTAGAGATAATTTGAACTCTGTAAATTTCCCTTCTTATTGCTAGGAAGTGTGGTAGCCACCTGAAAATCAGGTTAGATGAAGTTCTTTTTTTAGAGCAAGAGTGTTATAATAAAATAATAAGACTAAAATATTTATTTAACAGTTACAATACAATAAATTAAGTTGAGACATACTTTAGGGCCTGTATTAAGGTGGGGGAATGAACGTACAGGTAGAAACATCTATGTAGAAGTGTGGTGTGAGCTTTCAGAGGCTGCTCCCATCCAGAAGGGAAATCAACCTCAGCTGTAAGTGGTAGCTACAGCACCTCGGATTGCCTGTTTAATTCATCAAGAACCTTCCCTGTTGGAATGGTATGAGTTGAGACGTATGTTTGGTTTTCGATCAGCTACATGAGGCAACACTACTGTGATAAATCCGCTGCTACTTCAATGGAGTTTGAGGATAGCTGAAATAATTTTGCTTTTGTATTCCATTCCCTTCAATGCAGAGCTCAGAGTAGTTTATGTGAAAGGGTTAGAGACTTGTGATTTATTTCACAATACCGGGTTTTAGATATAAAGTGTATTTCTGAAGCACAGCTATATGTGCATTTCACAGGAACCATCGGAAAAAGGAAGGCCAGCACAAAGCTTTTTCTTCTTTGCACATGAATCATTTTGAAGCATCTTCAAAGAGGTGACTTACCCCGCTGAATGAATTTATAGAACGTTGTGTAATGTTTCTGATGCATTAATCTTCATCTTTTTCATATATGTGTAGAAAGGAATAAAGAGGGGATTACAGTTTGAGGTCTGAGCATTTCTACATATGAAAGTTCTGAAGTTTGAATGTATATGCAGAGTTTTTAATAATACATAAATATGACATTCATATATTACATAACAAACATATAAAGCAGTGCTGCCTCTCTCTTAATTGTTTTTGTCATACAGGTTTCCTCTTTTGTAATGACTTTTTGTTCGGTTGTCTTGAAACAGTCATTAATGGCTTAAATAGATATCCTGGAAGTTTTTGCTTGCTTGTGAATTCTGTTGTTGCATATTTGTGGGAAGTGATTCTGCCCCTCTACTCTGTGCTCATGAGACCCACCTGGAGTACTGTTCCAGCTCTGGAGTCCTCAACATTGAAAGGACATGGAACTGTTGGAACAGGTCCAGCAGAGGGCCACAAAGATGATCAGAGGGATGGAGCACCTCTCCTATGAAGACAGGCTGAGGGAGCTGGGCTTGTTCAGTCTGGAGAAGAGAAGGAGGAGTCTCTGGGGAGACCTTATAGTAGCCTTCCAGTATCTGAAGGGAGGCAGTGGGAGAGCTGGAGAGGGACTCTTTGTCAGGAAGTGTAGTGACAGGACAAGAGGTAATGGCTTTAAATTAGAAGAGGGGAGATTTAGTTTAGATACTAAAAAGAAACTCTTTCCTGTGAAGGTGGTGAGGCACTGGAACAGGTTGCCCAGGGAAGTTGTGGATGCTCCATCCCTGGGAGTGTTCAAGACCAGGCTGGATGGGGTTTTGAGCAACCGGCTCTAGTGGGAGGTGTCCCTGCCCATGGCAGGGTTGTTGGAACTTGATGATCCAAATCTATTCAAATGATTCTATATTACTTTTAAAAATTATTTTAAACATCTGGGATCTCCTGTTCTGTGACAGAATGTGAGTGCTGTCACTTGCTAACAAGTGGGCATGCATTATATATTGCACCCCTCTGCAGTTTATTACACTACTTTATAGATGAAATAATTTTATGGTGCAAAACCCTCAGGGGGCTGAGTGCTGCTATTCTCTAGATGCAGGCTAGCATGTGGTAGAAGCCCTGGGACCTTCAGTTGTCCTGTCTGCAGCTCTCATTTCAAATTTCCTTATAATTCTTTTTATATCAAACCAAACTTCAGCATTTGAGTAAAAGCATGTTTGCTTCTTGTTGTTACTGTATTTCAGTAGGCTAATGTTATGAGACTGGACTTCACATCTAAGTTACAGCATGAGCTTGAAGCGAGTTGTAATATCCCAGTGTTTCCCACTTTGAAATACGGAGTGATCTCAACACCTTTGAGTTAATCCGTGACCTTTTACAAGCAATAACAAGCACAAGAGCTGCAGTCAGGACTGTGCTTCAGCACTCTCTGCCTGTGCAGAGTAGCATCTAACCAACTTCCTCCCAGGGTGTTTTGAGAAAATTGTGTGCTGTAGATCAATTAACTGTACCATATATGAAAGACCATATGCAAGAATGCAGATGAAGTAGCAGAGTGTAATGTTAATTGATTGATCTAAGTGATCAATCGTAGTAGCGGCTCTTCTTTTTGTACTACATCAGTGTTTTGACAACTGAACTCAGATCACAACCCCGCTGAACTGGTGTTGTCCAAAACATCCTCACAGATGGTCCTTGTGCTGAAAAGTTCAAAACCCTAGCTAACACAATTGCTGAAGGGAAAACAAGTTTAGAGAGGTTGAAAATAAGTCAGGTACAAGCATGAAAATAGGATCCTTGTTGCTTATGTACTCTGTCTCCTAGAACATGTAGCCCTCTCTATGTTGCATAATCAATTACTTGTCTCTTATTATACTAGTCTCAGTGCATGGATGGCATAAAACTAACTCTTGTTTGACTTCTTACTGTGTTTCCCCCAATTACTGAGCTTGTGCCTCTTCTTAAAAAACCTGAAAATAAGTAGAAAGGGAGACATTTGGAAGAGGAAACAAGAAGAGGCAGTTTGAAAAAGTAAACTGTACTAGGTCCCTTCTCCATGAGAAGTTTAAAACCAGAGCTTGTTTTTACAAGAATAGCAAAACTGTTAAAGTAACAGCAAATATCTTGGTACTGGTCCCTTGCTACAGCATAAATACAGAGTGTATATGGAAAAGTATTAAACTAATTTGTGAGCAAGAGACTGTTGCTGTTGTTTGATCATGAGCTAAGAGAACTGGACAGACAGCTTCTGTTCAAGCCTTCTTGTGCTACAAATAATAATTTCTTTCCACTCCTTTCCTTTTTGGTTTCAAGCAAAAAGAAGCAAATAGTCTCAAGTAGAACAGGAAGAGGAGGGACAAATGTTTAAATTTCCAATATCCATAGGTTGTCTTCTTCAAATAGGGGTCAGGTTGATGTCAAGTGTTTAAAGTTTCTTTCAGCAAAATAATTAGTATAGGTAAACCCTAGAATATTTGGTCAATCTCTTAGCAATTTTCTCTCACTTTCACAAAGCATTAAGGGCTATTCTAATGTTTGTTTGTCTTAAAAGTATTTCAGGGCTTTTAAGATGATTTCTCAGAAAGGGTCTATTTTAGCATAATTTTTTTTTTTTTTGGCATTCATTTTGTAAGCAGAGACAAACAAACAAGCAAAACCCCAAACAAATAAGGAAAGGGCCAAGAATGGCTGAGCACCCTAGGTTTTAACTCAGTGGATCAGAAGGTAGCCATAGACTTTTCTGTATTTTGTATATAAGGTAGAAGTTGCCTTTATCATTTTGTGTGTTTATAAGGAAGTAGAATTCCTCAACAACTGTAGGTAATTACTTTAGTGGTGAGAATGTATAATGACATTTTTGGCCATATTATGGATTGTATTCATTGTTCTGAAATAATTCACAGGTACTAACATAATAATAAAAAATACATTTAATGCAATATTAATTTGAAAAACAAAGTTTGTTACACTTAACTTCTATGAAACATTAGTTGTAGCTTTTGTAGCTGCTGCTATTTCAGTTAAAATAATAATTAAAAAAGGGTTTGCTGAGCAAAATTAATGTAATTTATTGGAAAAATATAATTTTCACAACTGATCCATTTATATACTTGTAATAGGCCTCAATGGTCTACTGAAATGTACTGTGAATTTTAGAACATCTACCCTCTTAGAATTCTAAATATCAGTCTCCATCCTAAATGCATGCACACGAGGTGATCACTCCTTATTATGTTTTTATACATTTCTATTATAGGAGCTGCTCAAAGTATGTCTTTGTTTTTCTTATCCATTGTTCCTCTAGGTTGTCAGATTACAATCAGCAAGACTTTCTTTTGTGTAGTTAACAAACCACTTACACCTCAAAAGGGTAAATACAATGTGAATGACAATGGTGTTTCCTACAGATATAATCTGAAGAGAAATTTCAGTCTAAAACCCACAGTTTCCAGGAGATAAGTTTGTTTACCATTATGTGTGGCTATAACAGAGTACATTATCTCCTTCATCCACGGTAGAGATAATACTTCTTGTGTGCTCAGAGTATGGATAGACTTTGAAATGGGTATGGGTTTTGTTTTGTTTTGTTTTGTTTTGTTTTTTCCCTTCTTCTTCCAACAGACTGTTCCACAGTTGATCACCCTTCCCTGATATCACTTTGCCCCCTGCTCTCATGAGCTTTGCTGTAGGCTTCATTACCTGTGTTTTCAGCTATTAGCTCGTTTTGGATATTGCTTTTTGCTGAGTTAAGGCACAGGCTGTTGTTAGTGACAGAGAACCAGAGCTCACTTCTCATGGCCATGGTAACGTGAAATTCAGTGGCATCTCATTGTTGGTCTCTATCAAGCTGTGGTAGGGTGGTTCCAATAGGGCTTTTCCTTTTATTGGGCTGTAGACTCTGTTACAGAGGCAAGAATGTATCTCATCAAATGCTAGTAAACAGCTGCCTTGGGCTCCGGAATTAGCTTGTAGGCAACAGTGTATTTGCTCACTGAAGAGTGGAGGAGCTTGAACTGGTCAGTTCTTCATGGCATCTGCCCGTCATCTACATTGAAAATTCTACTTTTATACTAGTTGTAGGAGATATAAAATCTCTAATAATTATCTTTAAAAGGTCACAGCAATTGGAGGAAGTTCCTGGAGGACCGGAGGAAAGTGAATGTCATTCCTGCCTTCAAGAAGAATGATCTGGGAATTGCAGGCCTGTCAACTTCACCTCAGTCCCTGGGAAGGTGATGGAGCAAATTCTCCTGAAAATAATTTCCAGATGTATGAAGGACAAGAAGGTGATTGGGAGTAGTCAGCAACAATTTATGAAGGAGAAGGCATGCTTGAACAGCCTGATAGTCTTCTACGATGAAGAAGATGGATGAAGGGAGAGCAATGAATGTAATTTATTATGACTTCATGGGAGTC
>VZTM01018211.1:6572-34294 GCA_013400555.1 Jacana jacana
CAAAAGTCATTATTACTGAATGCTCTGTATCTTATTTATGGTGTGGAGTAGTCTGAGATTTGTAGAGAAAAGGCTTGCAAATTAGAGGTGATAAATGAAAACTGTTAATCTGGCCATCCCAAACTCTTCCATATCCTATCTGGGTATTCACAAGGATTGGTATACCATGTACATAAGAAATCCTGGCTGATGGTAGAGATGAGGTGTTTCATGTCGTAGTTATGGAGGGGACCTAGAGGTCCCGTGAAACAGCATTGGATGCTGACAGACTGACCCCTCTGCTCGCAACCCTGCTGTTTCCTCCTCTATGCACTTGTCCTCCCAACAAAACTTGCCTTCAATGTACTTCACCATTTTTTCCACTCTGCTATATCAACCAGAAGATACAGATATATGTAAGATTTCTTGCTCAGGACTTGCAAGCAAACCCTCTCTTCAGTGCACAAGCACTGTACTGTAAGACAAGGTATGGAACTAGGGAGCACATGGGTGTCACATAGTTTTTTGTTGCTTTGACTTAGCCAGAGAAATAAAGCACTACAAGAAACATTAATCTTTAATAAAAGGTCTGGACATTTAATACCAAGACCCAGAGTAAAGATGACATACTGCAGCTTGAACACTGACTTTAAAAAAACATAACAAAAATTTTAAATTAGAGATAAGGTGTATTTGCATTAAACACAATTATTTTCAATGTTACAATTATAAAAAACTCTACCAAAGAAAAGTCTTTACTTCTGCATTAACAAGAACAGTAAAGTAAACAATAATCTGGAGTAAATCCAAAAGTAACAGAAAAGGTCTGTTAAAAGGACACGACAGGAAAATATGTTATGCATATTTTAAATATTTTCTCTTTAAACTATAAAATTTCTAACTTGATTGAGATATAGAAAAAAGGGGGAAATTCATATCAGAGGGAGAAAGTGTATTTTAAATAAAAATGAAAGAATTAATAGTCTTGATGTTATCTGCTATCATTGTCTCATCTAGAGATCAGATCTACTGCAATTGGACAAGAGAAGTCCTGAGTAATGAGAGAGAAAACACTATAATTACTGTTATGGGGAGTAACTGTGATTTTTGTTATGTTCTTCTCTTCCAGGATTAAATGCCACCAACTGTCCAGGTAATATTCATGTTCATAGACAGTCCCAATACAAAGTTAATGTTCAGAACTCTTTGATTATACATTGTCCAGTTCATTACTGCAAGAAAAAGCCAGTCATGCAGTGGTGGAAGATTGAAGTGGCTACATGTGTGCAGCTGAAGGAGGGCAAAACAGAATGGAAGACCAATATGTTTACTCTGGAGGGTATCTCAGTTCATCAGAAAGACAGTGGATGTTATCGTTGTCAAACAGTAAGGGACAACTTACTCAGTCTGAGCCATGGAATAGAGGCTATTGTTGAAGGTAAGGCCTCTATGTTATGAAAGAGCCCTTATAAACAGTAGGATCTCTTGTACACAAAAGCTCATGAATGCTGGATGATGGCTTCTCCCAACACATTTGAGTGGTAGCATAATTGTGCTGGTACTGATCACTTTCTTCATGTTTCCATCCTGCCTCTTGGCAGGAAGAAAAAAATAAATAATGAAAGGACACAGAAAAAAAAAGCAAAACTGCCAACACCAAACAGCCATTAGAGTATTATCTAATAAACCCCCCCAATATTAATTGGAACAAAAATATAAGATTGCTGGAGGGCATCCTGGTTATACATTGCACGGACTAGACGGGATGCAAATGGTCATGTAGTAACAGTTGATGAGGTCACAAGGACCAAGCAATTCAAGTGTCTTGTTGAGAATGATCTCCCTTGAAACAAACAGAGAGAAAATACAATTTTGTACCCCAAGAAGTTCAAAAGCAGGAAAGATTACAGTAACTTTAAATGATTTTAAGGGCAAGTGAGGCCTTCAAATTAGCTTAGGCAGTTGGCGTGCTGAAATCTAGATTATGACAAACCACATCTGCCCTCCTCAGTCTTGTTCCACAAGTAGAAAATTATCTGTGTGACCATAGTGTCCTACTGACCGCAGGCAACTCAGTTATAAGATTGTTCTGTTGCCAGCTCCTCTCCTGGTAAGTTAATGAACTTTAAGACCTTGCTTATTGCCACACGAAATGCTGTAACAGAAGGAGCAACATCAAAATTTATGGCTGTAATGTAGTAGCAGACACGGTATACACCCAGCTTATGATGCAAGTTTCCTTTGAAATATGTTCTGCTGATCTACTTATTTGAATGCCAAAGAGGTCTGAAAGATAGAATTACTTTGTTGGCAGTGGGAGACCAGCACGTCATTCTCCCTCCCCCCAAAACACACTACCCTTTGCTTGTTGCATTTTGTTCCCTCTTCCATCAGCACATTGAAGAGGAGCCTAGTCAAGATTTTGGTATGCGGGGCAGAGAACACAACTGCAGTACAAAGTGTCAGTTGCTGTTTCATTTCCCTGTTTTGCTTTTCTCTTTCAGAAAAGTCTGCAAATATTATCACAGTTTCACCAGAAAGTAAGTTCTGATTCTTATTTCCTCTTTAAGAGAAAGGAACTACATTGTATTGCTATGAATTTATGGTTAGAGTGTTTTTTTCAGTAAAGCCAAACTTAAACTCATTGCTAATCTCAAATTGCCTTCTTCCCACCTGAACAAGACAGTTTCTCAAGGGTCACAGTTTTCAAGTCTAAAGCTGTCCAGCATTCAGCTTAAAAGGGACAAAGCCAATCAAGTTACCTCCTGGTGGTATAGTCTGCAATTCCAATATGCTCTTTCATAGCCCAGTACTTACAAAGTGTTAGGAATCATGCTATACCATCACTTTAACACAGCCTAAAGTATGTTTTTTACTCACAGTTGGTTATTGATCACAATTACAATTGCAGAAATATATTGGAAGTTCAAAGCAGTGCCCTAATTCCAAGCCTTTCTTTGGCTCTGACAGCCTTCTACTATGCATCATTAATCATTTACACTTTTGCATGCACTTTTCCTTCCAGTATCTTCGTACCATACTTTTTAGAATGTCCATGGAGACAAGGTTATTTCATGGGNTTCAGGAACACAGAGACTGCGATCAAAGGCAGATGAACATAGAGTCATCTTCGAACATTGACCATTGAAGAAAGAGGTCTGACCCTTTGATTCGTCAGATTTTTTGCTGAGCATGGGGCAGATGGGATGGATTACCATGGTTGGTCAGGCTTGGATCACCTGTCTTGTCCACTCCTGCCTACAGGTGTGACCCCTCTATGCTTTTTCCATTTCTGACCCTCCAATGGGGCAAATAACAACATTGGCTGACCTTGGTTGTTATAGCAATAAGAATAAGCAAGAGCCTCTCTGTATACTGTTCCTTGACACGAAGTAGAAACATTGGTTTTATCACTCTGAGAATGAGAAGTTTTCTCCACAGTATGCCATTACTTTCAGAGACCTAGCTAAGATGTAAAATTACTGAACAGAAAGTTGGTTCTATTTTACTTCACACTGGGACATCATGACACACTGTGCCAAAGTTACAGAATGTTTAAGTACAGTAAGAAGTCAGTTGCATTGGAATAAGCTAATACTAACAAAAAAAGCCAGTCAAATATTTCTCTAAGCTGATGCATGCTAATGCAATTTTAGATACCACTAGCATCTCAGAAGAGTCCCAAGAATCCGTAAACTCCAAGATATTGCACATTATTTGTGCTTCAGCATTTGTGGGTCTATGTTGTCCATTCATCGTTGTATGCATGTTCTGGTGTCTAAGAAGGTACCATGGTAAGTAGTTTTACCATCTAACCTTTGTCTATGTGTTAGATTTGTTATAGTATGCACCTGGTTCCACTCCTTTTCACAGCCTCACAAAAGTTGCATGCAAAGTTCGGTGAAAATCTCCTAATAAATACCACAACAGACTGATGAGATGTCCTTGTCGCGTGCGTCAGTTAGGATACTGAATCCTTAAGAGTTTAATTTGACCCATGTGTTGTTCCCTTCCAGACAGAGGGATGGAAATAAAGTAAGAACAAATAAAAACTTCAGACTTTATAATAGATGGAAACTCTCCTCCTCTTTTGCAAATAGTCAATTTATAAATAAATAGGAGTTTTAGCCATGCAAATGCAGTCAAGCTCTATTCAGTTACATTTTATATTCCTAGTTTGCCCTCTAAATTATCAAATAAGTGCATTATTAACCTACCCTCCTTTACAGGAGCTCTTATACAGCTTCCATGTCCTAAATCAAGAATGGAACTTGGATTCCCCTCATGTCTTAATTTAAGGGATGTTACATTTGTCTATTATAAGCCTATGAATAATTATTATTTATTTATTTATTTAAGGAAAATGAAATTTTTTGATCTTCCACTAGAATTTAGCATGTTTGGTCATAGGGTAGCTTTAGGATTTTCTGTGTCTTTTTCTCCCCACCCATTTCACTGAACACAGAGAAAACTAGCACAAGTACAGTAGGAATTTTTCCACTCCTATTCAGACAAGCTCTGTAGACCACAAAAACTCCTTCTATAAATATATCTTTCTGTGTAGGTTAGCTTTTGTCAGAATAGCTATTCCCAAATCTAGTTTGGAAAAAGACTTTTATTTTTTTATGTCCTCTCAACAAGAAGATGGCAAGAACTCCTATGGTACTTAATACTTCTTCCATAAGAAGAAAGGCACCTTCTTAATGCTGATTTATTGAAAGTCTTGTTTTTTTTTTTTTCTTTTACCCAGAAAATCCAAAGAGAACTCAATTAACCCAACAGAGACAACAGAGTCTGGTATGTTTACATTTTTCTGTCACCAAAACCTTACCCCATCCTACATAACCACATACTAAGAACAAATCTGTGTAGTAGAAAATATAGCATAAAATCAGAGACAGATTTAGTGCCCCTCTGTGTGCCCAGACAGCAAGACTTTCCTGGTGTGAGATATCACCACAGCTGACCTGACAGAAGGAACTAAGGGTCTTAGCCACAAAGATACTTCAGGTGTCTAGATTCCTGTTAAAACTTATTAATTTGTAAATACTATTGCAGTAAGGGTTTAGGCACCTAAGGCACCTCTTTTGTTCTGGTTCATACTGTCCACATAATACAAAAAATGACCCACAGAGCAAGGAAAATTATTGAAAAGAAACACTTTACTACGTGTGGCTAGCATGAATTCACATGGGTTTTGCAATCAGTTCCAGAGAATTTAGATGGGTGGAAGGCTGAATGCAAAAGATGCAACGGAGCTGAAAGCTATCAGTCACAGTAGTGTTGTTTGGGACCAAAGGGCACCGAACAGGTTGCAGAGGTCCCAAAGGGCACTATGGATGAAAGAAAATTAAAAACAGTTTATTCTAAGCAGCTAAAAAAATGGATGTCAAAATAGGACTTCCTTAGAGAGAAATTAACTTATAGAGTAATTTGCACCTTTTGGAGAAGGAAAAAGATTTATTTAGAAAACAATAAGACAAAAAAGACAAGAAGCAGGAGATCAGGAAATGGGGCAATGAGGGAAAGGTAGTCTGGGGTTTGGAGTTAAAAATAAGAAAGATATCATAAACTGAGAAAAGAAAGCCTTGAATGAGTGGTATAGAAGGGCTAAAACAAAATAATAAATCAGTTTCACCTTAAGTTGGCATCTTACAAGAAAAGACATGAGGGTTTGGGAAGGGAAATGGAGAAAGGCAGGAGATACAAGAATGATTCCTAATTTTATTTTGAAGATCAATATAAAATCCAGTGACCAGATGAATCCAATTCACCTGTGTGTGCTCAAAACCAGTTTTAAAGTAATAAAGCAACTTGAACAAAATTTTGCATGTTTCTTACTTAGCAGGAGCACAGGCAACAACCAGATATGCAGAGATCTGTATTCTCTTCTCTTTTCTGCAGGTCAGAAGTCCAGTGACTGCTCCATCCCACACTGCTGGGACAACTCAAGCTTCAGAAGAAAGTTCCTCACTGTACTATTGCTCCATGGCTAGCCCACTCCAGGCCTTGCACGGCAACGAAATTTATGACAATGATATCCCTTCCTGGAACACTCAGAGGACAGCATCTAATTCACCTTGTGATGATCCTGTTATTCCTTCTGTCCCAGTTGTATTTGAAAATGCAGATGTCCTCACGTATGCTGCACTAAATCATTCTGCTTCTGCAGAAAGATGCCAGAGAAGGGAACTAACTGTAGAAAATGAATTCACAGAATACGCTTCTATTAATATAAATAAATAAATGTGGCAAGAGCTTCTCTAGACAACCATTTTGCATGCACTCCCAGATCTAGCTTCCATCCAGGATGTTGTTTCTTTCTCTTCCAGGAAAACTTCCCTTTTGCTAAGAAGAACCTATGGATGCTCCTGTTAAATGCCAGAATTCAAAACACGGCCTGTGTCAATGGGTGGATATTCGCATTGTGTGTTTGCCTCTTAAAATGGGAAAAAACTCAGTGTCAGCTTTCTTATTTTTTCTTTTTTTCTACTTCTAGTCTGACTTTGATTTGGTTATGGTTTGAATGTAGAATCATAGAATCATCTAGGTTAGAAGGGACTTTTGAGTCCAACCATCAATCTAACTCTGGTAAAAAAACTAAACCGTGTCACTGAGCACTATGTCAACCTATCTTTTAAACATCTCAGGGATGGTGCCTCAACCACCTCTCTGGGCAGCGTATTCCAATGCTTAATAAGGTTGCCCCTCAGCCTTCTCTTCTCCAATCTGAACAACCCCAGCTCCCTCAGCCTCTCCTCATAAGGCTTACTCTCCAGACCCCTCACCTTTGTTGCTCTTCTCTGGACCCACTCCAGTGCCCCAATGTCTTTTTTGTGGTAAAGGGCCCAAAACTGGATACAGTACTTGATATAGGGCCTCATCAGTACTGAGTAGAACTGGATGATCACCTTCCAAGTCCTACTTACCATGCTGTTCCTGATACAGGCCAGGATCACAGAATCACAGAATATCAGGGATTGGAAGGGACCTTGAAAGATCATCTAGTCCAATCCCCCTGCCGGAGCAGGAACACCTAGTTCAGATCACTCAGGAACTCATCCAGGTGAGTTTTGAATGTCTCCAGAGAAGGAGACTCCACAACCTCCCTGGGCAGCCCCTTCCAGTGTTCAGTCACTCTCACTATGAAGAAATTTTTCCTCATATTTAACTGGAATCTCCTATGTTCCAGCTTGCACCCATTACTCCTTGTCCTATCATTGGATGTTACTGAGAAGAGCCTGGCTCCATCCTCCTGACACTCACCCTTTACATATTTATAAACGTTAATAAGGTCACCCCTCAGTCTCCTCCAAGCTAAAGAGACCCAACTCCCTCAGCCTTTCCTCATATGGGAGGATGCTGTTGGCCTTCTTGGCCACCTGGGCACACTGCTGGCTCACGTTCAGCCAACACTGGACCAACACCCCCAGGTACTTTTCTGCCAGGCTGATCTCCAGCCACTCTTCCCCAAGCCTGTAGCACTACATGAGGTTGTTGTGAACAAAGTGCAGGACCTGGCACTGGATCTTATTGAACCTCAGTCCATCAATCCAGCCTGTCTAGATCCCCCTGCAAAGCCTTTCTACCCTCAAGCAGGTCAACACTCCCACCTAGTTTAGTGTCATCTGTAAACTTACTGAGGGTGCATCTGATCCCCTCATCCAGATCATTGATAAAGATGTTAAAGAGCACTGGCCCCAATACTGAGCCCTGAGGGACACCACTCATGATCAGCCGCCAACTGGATTTAACTCCATTCACCATCATTCTCTGGGTCTGTCCCTCCAGCCAGTTTTTAACGCAGTGGAGAGTACTCCCATCCAAGCTATGGGCAGCCAGTTTCTCCAGGAGGAGACTGTATCAAAAGCCTTACTAGAATCCAGGTAAACAACATCCACAGCCTTTCCCTCATCCACCAAGTGGGTCACTTTGGTCATAGAAGTAGATCAGGTCTGTCAAGCAGGACCTGCCTCTCATGAACCCGTTCTGGCTGGACCTGATCACATGAATGTCCTTCATGCACTGCATAACGGCACTCAGGATGTTCTGTTCCATGATATTCCCAGGAACTGAGGTCAGACTGATAGGCCTGTAGTTCCCTGGATCATCCTTCTGACCCTTCTTGTGGATGGGTGTCACATTTGCTAGATGCCAGTCAGCTGGGACCTCCTCAGTTTGCCAGGACTGCTGGTAAATGATGGAAGGTGGCTCAGTGAGCACTTCTGCCAGCTCCTTCAGTACCTTTAGGTGGATCCCATCTGGCCCCGTAGACTTTTTAACATAGACAAAAGAGAGAAGGGGAAGGTTTTCCTAGGATAGAAACATGTGAAATGAATCAGTGAGGAAGATGACACTGAGTCAGGTTAATTTCTCACAGAGAAAAGCTAAGAATGTTTGTGGGAGAGTTTTTCTCTAAGTTTCTAAGAATATCTGTCCAAGGATGCAGTTTTTCATTCCAGTTTACAGTATCTCCTTTCAAAGTTCTTTGAGCACCATAAAGCTCATATAGTTTCATATAGCAAAATAGCTCTAAAGCTATTATTAGCCAAAATCAAGTGAACACTTATGTGCTTGTGTTTGGGGTTTTTTTGTGGGAGACAGTTGTTTTCCTTTTGCAAAGAATTCTCCCAAATAATGTATGTGAAAATATTGAAATACCACACACTGTTTCTCTAAGTTAGCTAAGTTATTGGATACTGTTTTTGTCCATGACAAATCAGTGGAAATAACAATTGAACAGCAGTGACTGACTCCGGTCAAAATAAAAAATAGCTGTTCACAAATAACTGTGCATAATGCATCACTCTAAGCTGGCACAAAAAAGTGGTTATGCTTCATGCTCAGGTTTACAGGAAAGAAAATAAAAAGGAGGTAAAGACCCAAGTGTTACTTGAAGTTTAAAAAGATTGCTCACACCCTTCTTTTGCACCGCTTATTCAGCTGTAGCTTGGATACCATGCATCTGATTTGGGAAAATAACACTCTTCAAAGTTACTCTTTGTGATATTTGCACCAGATATTTACTGCAGCAAGCAGAGATGTTAAAAAATTGCACCATAGCTGAATAGGAGGATGGACTAGGTCTTAGACTGCATGTAACACACTGGATGATTTGCACTCAAGTTAATAGAAGAAAGTGAGGCTTTTCTATCTTTGTATTTCATCTTGATATCATTCCAACTAACACCAAAGCTGTTAAGCACATACACATTCACCCTGCTATTTTGGTAAGCTAGTGGTTTATTATGGCTATGATACACCTGTGTTCTGCCTCCCCTCACCTTTGAACTCAGTCATTTGTGTGGATAAAAATCCATAGTAACTGTTGCTTCTCTAAGTCGTTAGTTAAGGCCATTACATATGTTGATATTTAGTGGTTTGGGTTTTTTTAGATATAGAAATTATCAATCCAGTAAATCATTGATAATCCTTGTTAAGAAAATAGTAGAAAACTGTCTTCTAGAAAAATTCAGTTTGCTTTTTTTGTTTTAGTGGCCAATCCTTGTATGGCTAAAGACTAATTATTTTAGGTGAAGGACTGGGAAACTTAGAGCAAGTTATGTATGAATAGGTCCAGAAATAAACCTTTAATTGCATTTATTGCTCAGCTGATAAAGGTACAATTATTTTCATAGACTACAAGTATCTTTCAGAATAAGGAAAAAATGTTTCTCTGAAATAGATTCTACCTGAATGGCTATAAACTGAAAAACAAGGACAGTCGATCAATGGAGAGCCTAAATGGATTTGAACAAAAAGCATGAAACTTCTCTAATTGCTTTCCATGACCTGGATACAGACTTTGTAGCCAGAAGGGGAAAGTAAAAAAGCCATCCTTCCAGAGAACAAGTACACGAGAAACAATATGGTTCTTGAAGATGCTTTGCAATATTCTGCCCATATCATAGTACATAGAGAAAAGAATGCAAAGACCCTCAGGAAGGAGAGGAGGGGTGCTGGGGACAGGCAGGTTACCTGTTTGAATTTCCAACCAGCTCTGTGTTGCGTTCATCTGGGTACGTACAGCTTTCTGTCACCCCAGTGAGCTGAAATCACCAGCAGGCCCATCCAGAGCAGCTCCAGAATGACAAATGGCAACTGGGACCTAGAATGAGACCAAACATATGTGGAAGAAGTGTTGCAGCCTCAAGAGATGCAAAGACTTAGCACGTTTTGTTTCACCCACATGTCAAGGCTGAACCTTGGCTCCCCGCAGAGCCAAGTTTGATTTGGAAGATAGGATTTGTGTAGCTAAACAGGAAGTACCTCACCAGCTTACCATCAAATGTGTTAGCATAGAAAAGCGAAGCACAGGAGCCTGCAGTAGGTTCTTTTTTTTTTTTTTAACCAAACAAATTGAAAGACTATGCCTTTTGAAGCAGGGAAACAAAAGGTGCTGAAACCATCTACCTTTTAAGGTGTAGATAATCCATTCAGATAAAGTACAAGATTGCTCAGTTTTCACAGTCTTTTCAAAGAAAAGAAAAGAATTGTTATTTCCATTGTCAATTGATGTAAAACTGGCCTGTGAACAGAAGGATTGCACTGTGTCATTTAAAGTGCTACATAACCATCTCAATATTCTAGTGCACCTCTTAATAACATGATCTCATGCTTGAGACATGATACCCAATGACGCTTGTGTTAAGGCTTGGTGGTTGGCCTCCAGATTTTACAGAGTATCATCCTATCGGAGGGGCAGGACACCTGTGGGAACAGAGCAGTGTCATGATCCACTCTGTGAGCTCAGTGAGTGACCAAAATGAGCCAGTAGTGCGTTAAATCACGAAGTGAAACCACACAATCACAGCAGTGCACTAAAGGAAACAAATAAGCTCAAGACCCATGGTGTGGGAGATGTACAGTACCTGTGCAGCCTCCCTAAGACATGGTCCAAGGATAGTTTATATTATCTGTTTTTCTACTTCTTGACTTTCCTTTGCTATTTTTGCACCAAATATGCTGTACAGGTATAGCCACACAGGAAGCTCAAAGAACAGAAACAAAGCTGTACAGCTACAACTTACACCTACAAACCCACATGGAAGGAAAACAGTAAAGTCTGTGGAGCTGAAGGTCTGTTAATGCCAGCAAAGCACAGTTTTGCTCTTCGTTGTAACGTCTTCTTGTAAGGGAGGGACATGTAACTGGTCACTCCCTCCTGCGCAACCCACGTAGCACACAAGACTCTTACAAGAATGGACAGGATAAGTGGGCTCTTAGGCAGTAAAACACATCAACCACCCTAGTTTCACTTTATCCAAGTATTTCCCCAAAATTTTGCTTCCTTATAAAGATACTTAAAAAATTAGAATAGCATGAGGCTTATTCATTTGCCAGTTCTTGGGCCCCAAATGTCTACCAGACAGAGGACCACTTCTGACAAACTGCAAACTTTCATATTGCCAGATCAAGCAACAACTTGCTGAGCCTTGCTTCCCCACCTACCTGTTTTGCAATACTTTCCCCCACATCCCTGAAATAGCCTGAGACTTATTTCAGATTGTAAGGTTCACAGGCAATGAGGAGAGGGCAGAAGGGTGTGCTACAGCTAAAAGTATGTGAGAAGTGGAGCTTGCACCTCTAAGAAAAGACAACACCTTACATTGCTAAGTTTCCTGTTGCTTCCCCCTTAAAAGAGTGACCAGGGCTGGAAATTGTAGGAGTGCCCCCAAAACACAAAGAAATAGGGCATACAGACAATGTTTGTTCCTCAGTTTACCTGAGCTGCTTCACCGAGGTCCTGCTGTACCAGTATTACCTACACTGTTAAGGCAGTAGACTCAGGAAGAAAAAGGGGCAGCACAGACAGAGGAAATATAGGACAGTTCAAGACTCTGCAGCCAAACCCCACACTAAAGCCTTGCTTCCTGCAGCCCAGCCATTCTCCATGCTGCCAGTTTAGATCTTTTCAAATGCCACACAAGTGGTACCATTCTCTGGGTCTCCCTACATCCCATGTCCTCACTGAGGGACAGAGGACACAAGCTTGCAGCTGAGCCCTAGGACCAGACTACAGCACCAGCATGGGTGCACAGACAGGTTGAGGGAAAAGGCAAATATCCATGTCCCTGACTGGGCTGTTCCCTGTCCTGCTTTTTGCACATCCTGCGATCTCCATGGCTCTGCTTTCCCACCCCATTTCACACCAACAAATGTCAGCCCAGGCAAACAGGAACCAGAGACAGGAATGGTCATACAGAAGGTAGCCAGGGAAGAGAGGAGCAGATTTCAGGGGGTACAGAGAGCAGGAGAAGGAGATTTGAATGGGCATCCATAAAAGGATCCCTAAGAAAGACCACTAGAGACTAAAGGACAGCAGTTAGCTATGAAGTTTGAGATGAAAACAACCTCATGTCCCCCAGTACATACAAAGGGAAGAAATCTCATTTTTCTGTGAGTTTTAAGTGACAACTACTATTTTTCCACTAAAAAAGCTGACACTGAGCCAAGCCTGCTCATGTGCAATTCCTGCTCACCTAATGTAAGCCCACATTTCCATTCACACAGGTCAGTGGCATGTCAAGACAAGTGAATCAACTGCACTCGTACTCAGTTTCACACAGATGATCTTACATGCCCTTTACGTCGCTAGCTACCACAGTTACATATTTAGTTTGAAGTCAAACTTCAAACTCCTGTTCTCCTTTCTGCCTTCTCACATACATAGGCACCTCCAAGGACCCATGGATGGAACATTACTGCCATAGTTATTGTAATATAGCTAAAGCAAGAGGGGATAATCAGCATTGGAAACACTGTTAAGAGGCTGATCTTCTAACTATTATGAAACTTGGCCTGTAAACCATAAGCGTTTGTGTTATAGTGGACTTCTGTAATTAATTATGTATCCCATATAACTGATTTTAGTCATGATATATGCTTTATCAACTGAAGTTTGGAGTAAACTTCAACAACCAGACTTAAATAAGAACATGGGAGTGATAATTTTCCACAATTGAAGACTAAAACTTTGCTGGCTTTAAGCTGGTGATATGACAGCTGAGATTTTACCCAAGTGGCATTTATTCTCAGGTAAATAAGCTCAAATTCTCTTTCAGATCAAATATTTGAGATGAGCTACTGCATATGCATTACTTTCTAGTTATCACACACCTGCATGTGGCATTACAGAGACTCACAACGGAAGTGCTGAGGTGTTTGCAGCAGCTCAGCCACCTCTGCTGCTGAAACACGAACCTGTCATCTGGCAGTGAATCACACACGCACAGTTTCCACAGTGCACCTTTGGAAAAGGGAAAAGCATTCAGAGGCAGGTATCTTTGACAAGCATACTACTGGTCTACAAAAAGGAACTTCATGAAAAGGAACTTCATGATATCATGGTTAGAAACCGACAGTAACTAACAATGTCTCCACTCCATCCTGGCAAGACATACACACTGGGACAACATTTCCTAAAATCAACCTGCCCTGGCTAATAAGGATCTCTTAAAGTTTTTAATAACCATCTTTCTGTGTCTTTCCATCTGACATTGTGGCTAATAATATTTTCTGTGGAGGACTTGCCCCACGATTGGGGTAGTATCTAGAAAAAGGCACACCTGCATATACAGAATTTCTGCTGCTGTCTACTGACACAAGTCTATAGACTTGAGACCTGGAACTGAGATCACATGTCTTCAGGTCTCAACACTGTTCACTTTGTGGTGACAAAAAGCCAGTTTATCACTTAGCACAAAGGGAATCAGCATCATCAAAATCTATGGAGTTACTTCATCTCACACAAGCTGATGTGTAGGTGTTTAGGTTTTACAGGCAACAATTCTTCAAAGAGAGCCCAGGGTAATCCATAAAGTCCTTATTCACAGATTTCTGGCTGCATTTGCATTTCTACATTTATTTTCTATTGTGCAACCTGTTCTAAAACAATGCCTGTCTCAGTAGAAGAGATGGGATTGTTGACATTTAGTGTGCACTAAGAAATTTGCCTTCTTTGTGGCATTTCTGGATTATAGGAAGGATGGTGAAGCAAGGGTGTCTTCTGCTAAATTTCTCTCTTCCTGTTCTGAGTAGTTGATACCCAAAAGTCTACTACCTAAACTTTACATAAGAGATTTAGCCTCATTTTGCTGCATTTCCACAAATTCTGCAGAGAACTTTTGGGAAATGTAATTTCAATTGCATTTATTATTATAATTATTATTAATAATAATAACAACAATAATAAATTAAATAACTTGTATCTCCCTTTGTCTATGTCTTAGTCATTGACAGTCATGGTTTTCTGGAAGAGGTGGTAGCTTCAGCAGACCCTCCATTTTCTCAAGATAGTCATATTTAAAATGTTAGAAAAATAAAAAATAAAACCTCATTTTATGTAATTGGTGGTCATGGTATCAGTGTCAGCTCCCCAGCTGGGGATCTCAGAGATGGACATGATGGTTGATTACCTCACTCAGTGGCTGAAAACCTCTATGATCTATCAGCTTCCTTTACTCTGCAGTCTGGGAACAGACTTCACTAAAACAGTGGTCTCACATTATAAAGAAGTGATAGCAAATAATAAGCATGCTTTGATTTCTGACATGAACTCATCATGATGAAGTAATGGTTGAGCAGAAATGGCTTTCAATATCCATGCAAGGCTCTTATCTTCCATTGTGGTTTCTTTTCTTTCTTGAAGGGACTTCTCAGCTTTAAGTCTACAAAAGAGAAATGAAAGACAAACCAGAGTCAAATCAGAAGTGTTATAGAACTCTGACTGACTTCAAATTAGGGGGGTGGGTGTCAGGAAACAAACTCAGAGTATAAATGAACAAAACAAGAGAAAAACTCCCCCTGGGACCCTGGAGAATCATGTTTCTTTGCAACAGTTCTCTTCCACGGGTGTAGCTCTTGTTGAAGTGCAGATTTCCACTGAGATGTGTAAGTTGACAAATCCTCAGAGAGAGATTTTAACTGGGTCAGGTGGATGTGCAAGACTTCACTTTCTCATCTTCTGAAGGTTTGCAGCATCTGCCTGTTGGCAAGGGGATGTCTGGTATCAGAATTAGCACTGAATCATCTGTCACCAGCACAGAAGGCCCTGGGACCTTTCTTCCCTAGTAATAAAGAGAAGAAATATAAACCAACCCTGAAGTAGCCTTTGTAACACATTTCTCAACATGTTTTATAAAAATGCGCCCATTTCACATCTAGGAAATGTAAGTGCTAACTTCTTAGAACTCAGGCAATTTCTGGCTATCATAGAATCATTTAGGTGGGAAGAGACCCTTGGGATCATCAAGTCCAACCATCAGCCCTACTTTACAAGTTCTCCCCTACACCATATCCCTCAACACCACATCTAATCTACTCAACACCACATCTAATCTACTCTTAAACACAGTCAGGGATGGAACTGACTCCCCGAAAGCCATATGCTAAATATGATGCATCTGCTTTTGGTAAAGTGACCTATGGCTATGTTTAAGATCACAGAAGGTCTCACTTGGATGGGGCATTCTGGCCACCATCAGGCTGACCCTACTTTAACTACAGCTAACTTTCAAGGTAAAGTAGCTTCTGCTTAGGGCTGGGTGTTTTTCAATATTTCATTTTTCCCATCTGTACAATGGATGAAATGACATTACAATTGCAGAGCAAAAGGCAAGAGAAAGAAGGCTGGGAAGGACAACATGATCCAGAACAAGATCACAATACTGAAGCCAACCCAGACTTGTTTCTAAAGACCTTTAGTGACAATCTTGGTCACCTCAGACCGTCTATTCCAGCATCTTATAGTCACTACCAGTAGAGGCTTTTCCTAATGTTTAAGAAAACTTAAAACCATTACTTATTCTATTTGAAGCAGACATAGAAAACATGTTATCCTCTTTACATGTTTGCATTTATGTATTTGAATACATCATAGCTTTCAATATACTAAATTACCCCAAGTCTTCCTACCTTTCCTCAGTCTTGCTCTTGTTCTCTCTGATCTCTCAAATTGCTTAACATCTTTCTTGAAGCACAATGCCGAAAAATTGGACTTGCTACCTTCTAAGATCCCATTTCTCTGAATCAACAAATACAGTTCTCAAATCGTTCCTTAATTACCTTACGGTGGAGATCAACCAAGCAGTGCCCTTGCTAGATAAATGATTATGAATCTGTAGATCTGGAAGCACTCCAGAAGTGCTCCAGAAAACAGACAGGTACTGTGTAAAAAGCTTTCACCCTAATGTTATAAAAATAATTTAAGGTTATAATGCCAAGGGAAGCATGGATTGTGAAAACTCTTTCTACAGCTAAACATGAATTTGTTGAAAAAAAAAAATAATTAAAATTATATGCATTTATTTTGCCAGGAGTTTTGACAATCCTGGGCCTAGACACACCTGCCAACACCTACTGCAAAGACTGTGGAAAGAGGAGCTAGGAGCACAACTTCTTCCTTCCTTCCCCTGAAGAGGTGACATAATATGCATACTGGAAAGGCCATGTATATAACTGAGCTCTTTTGGTGGTGAGTTTGCACACAAGTAGCTCAGTTCATTGCTCTGTGGTTGGGGACCACAAAAATTCCTTGCAAACCTCATCCTGACCAAAGACAATCAAGTTATGTACTTTGACATACATCAGAATGAACCTGAAGACAGACCAGAAGGAGAAGTTAGCTTACATTATTTGAAAACTTTGCTAAAAACTGTAAAAGCTGTCTGACAAACACACTCCCAGATATACAAGGTAAGGTCTTGCATAGCAGGAGAGGGTCACGCATACTTGGGGAGGCTGCACTTCCTATCTGGACACTGCAGCAGCTACAGCCACCATCACTACTTGGTAGGTGAGAGAAAGATGACCCTTGTCCCCTTGATCCAAAATCACCCATCACCACCATAAGCATAAAGAGCAGCTCTCTGAAAAAAAAAAAAAAGAAATAAAAGAAATAAAAGAAAAAAGGAGGGGGGAAGAAGCATAACATCTAACACATCAAGACTACCCGCTGCTGGGACCACAGCCCACAAGCCCTCCTTCTGGTCACAATCATGCACGTCCTCTCCGTGTGGGGCTGCCCGTGGTAACCTCTGGCTACCCATCTTCTGGTTGAGAGGTGGGGCTGGTCCTGGCTTCCTGCTGATAGAGTCTGCCCTGCTGTGCCAGGGAACCCCCTGGCCCTGCTGCACCCCGACACAAGCAGGGAAATGACCTGACTTCACTACTGTTAGATACATTCTGATTTCTCTGGGGTGAGAGATGTGAAAGGTTGTAAATAAAATAAAACAAAGCAATCTCCTCTTTATACTGTATCTCATTACTGTGAAGGCTAAAGTGGAAAGTAACAAACTTGTAAAGCACCAAACTAGTAAAGCACACTATTGTCTTTCATTTTCTACGTGTGTAGAAATTTTGGACAAATGTGTCAAAGCATCCTACTTCCTCTAGGAACCATTTTTACTAACCTCCTGACAATCTGAACCTGCTTGCAAAAATAATACACTGAAGGTTCAATCTTGTCAGAATTAATTCCTGTATATAAAATGTCTAGCGAGTCATAAGTGCAGGGCCATTGCCTATGTAAAAAGATGAATGTATTTCTAAGCCCTTCCAGGAAAAAATAATACACTTGAAATCTCTTCAATATATGAAAAGCATATACAAATTTTATAGTTCCCATGAGTGGGTAAATAAGAGTGATCAAATAATGGAATCATGGAACTGTCAGAGTTGGAAGGGACTTCTAGAGATCATTTAGTCCAACTCCCCTGCCAAATCAG
Source organism: Jacana jacana (assembly GCA_013400555.1). Lineage (NCBI taxonomy): Eukaryota > Metazoa > Chordata > Aves > Charadriiformes > Jacanidae > Jacana > Jacana jacana. The sequence goes on from VZTM01018211.1 coordinate 24,278, forward strand.
GATTGCCTAGAGCACACTACTCAGGACTGCATCCAGGTGGGTCTTGAAAATATTCAGGGAAGGGGACTCCACAACCTCCCTGAGCAGCCTTTCCAGTGCTCTGCCACCCTCACCAGAAAGAAGTTTTTCCTCATATTTGAATGGAACTTCCTATGTTTCAACTTGTGCCCGTTGTCCCTCATCCTGTCACTGGGAACCACTGAGAAGAGTCTGCCTCCATCCTCCTTCAACCCTCCCTTCAGATACTTAGAAGCATTAACAAGGTCTCCCCTCCGCCTTCTCTTCTCCAGGCTAAAGAGTCCCAGAATTCTTAGCCTTTCCTCGTAAGGGAGATGCGCCAATCCCTTGATCATCTTTGTTGCCCTATGCTGGACTCTCTCCAGCAGTTCCCTGCCTCTCTTGAACTGGGGAGCCCAGAACTGGATGCAGTANTCTACCCAGCCCAGCAACACCAAGAACCAAAAAAACTACGCTGTGGTACCACCGCCTTTCCCTTCAGTGCTGGCAAAATCCCGGCTTAGTTATTCTGCAACCACCAAAGGCAAAACTTTGAAGCCCTTTCCAGCCCAGACAAGATCAGAATGTGTGACCAAAACCACTGCCGCCCGGCCATCTTCTGAAGAGAAGAAAGAAGAAAGGGCAGCAGGGAGAGGATGGGAGGATGCAGGAGTGCCACTGTCACTTGGCTGTGCAGGGGCAGAATGCTTACCGCCCACTGCTCTGTCCCCTTAGCACACAGCATCTTCTGATCAGGTTTTTGACGCCCGTAAAATGTTGGGCAGAGGACTACTGCTTTGGTAGACCACTAGATGGCAGAAAACGGCAAAGATTGAGCACCAGCTGCGTCGTCCTTGCGACATTTCCATGCCCTCCAGCTGCGAGCCGAGTCTGCAGACCGGCCCTCCTAAATTCAATGAAAACGTCATAGTACAAGCACAACCGCTCTCCACAGAACAAACTTCAATTCCGTCTTTTCTTTATTTCTGTTTTTTGGAATGGTATTTTGGGTGTTCTTTGGTTTTGCCTTGGCTTCTTATAGTGCTGAAAGAAGATGTGTCACCTATTTTGAGATGCCACTGAACTGTGGCACAGTGGCAGTTTATGAAGAGAACATGTTCATTTTAAGGAAGGGCAGCTTCTTTTCTGCAGTTCTTTGGAAGACAGGGTGACATGCCACCAGCTAAAAGTGGTTTTCATTGATGAAGAACAAAATGGAACACTTATATCTTAAAATATGTCCTTAACTTGTTCACTCTTTTGCTCTTTTGCCTGAGGTGTTATGTGTCCAGAGAGAAAATCCCACAAAACCACTGTCATTTCAGGGCTAAACAGGTTTATACTGAGCAGTTTTCAGCACTATCAGCTGAGGTATCATTTATATTCACATTTTTGGCCAGGACAACTTTGTTAACCAAAGAACACCAAACCCATTTCACAGTATTTATCCAAGTCTCTGATTTTAATTACTTTGGTGTTGGTAAAAGATCATATAATCCAAAAAGCTATATTCCAAACAGAAACAGAACAAGTTTCTTCTTAAAAATGTCTCTGTCACCTCCTGTCTTTCTTTACCCAGAGGTACAAACATGAAAGTTGCCCCGTCTTCCATCCCTGCCTTAAGCCCCTGCTGTGCCTGGCCACATGAAGCTTAGACAGGGAGGTGAATATCTTTCATTACTGTGACTCTTCAATTGCCTCAGGTCTCAGTCCCCATGCCCAGCCTTCTAGCAGGCTGCCTTCCACTTGGCAGCACTACTGCTGCAGGGCTAGCTTCTACTTTCCTGTCCCAAATTAACTGCTAAAATACTTGTTGTCTTTTGATTTTCCTAAAATAACATGCTTCTTTTGATTTTAATTTATCTACATTTTCTACCCCCATCCAGCTTTGTCTCTGACAGATACGGCATTTCAAAACAGGCTTGTCTGTCCTCCAAGTTTCTTTCTCATTCAGAAAGTAACTAATCCAAAGGTAAAATACAGCCACCTTTGCCACAATTTAAAGAACTGGGACATTCAGGGAGTTAATGAAATAGCTTAAAAAATAGGCGTTTGCTTCATTTCTACTCTCCTTGGAGTGGTTCTACCTGTTACTTCTAGATCCAGACTCTTCCCTGGTACCTCTGGTATTTATGTCCCATCATGAATTTGGGACTGGGATATTTTCGAGGAGGGGAGTTTGGTGATGACTTGAGTGGGTGCTAGGGGCATCGGAAGAGTAGATCAGTGCTGGACACCAGTTGATGCCTGCCAAGGAGTTGAGGGTGTTTCCTCCTCATCTGTATTTGAGATAATAAAGTATCTCAAAACTGATCTTGTCATCTTGTCCCTGGAGCTTGACTCTGGTACGGGATTCATCCCACCCACTGCAGGCAGCTACAGTGGAACATTCTATCTTGAGCTACCCGCCACCAGGATTCCTTAAGACTCATGGGAGAAAAATAAATCATATATCACAATATATAGTTAAGGAGACATTGGATGAATCACCATTAAAAGGCTGATTTACTCCTTGATTTTGAAGAAAGCCTTCCTGTTTGCAGAGTAAGGACCAAGTGACCTTGCTATGAGCTTCACCAAGGACAACACAACTTCCTTTGATCTGCTGTCATACACTTACTTTCCATCATCTGCAAGTTTCCTTTCCAACTGCTGTAAAGTATATCCACCTGGATCAATTAAGGCAGGTCTAAGAATGAGATCTGCTCACCTGACAATCTGTATGCAGGATTTGAGTTTTATCCACTGGGTCCTAAATCCAGGACTGAAGATCCTCCATCCATGTGAATTTGTGGGCATATTCCTACAACAACAGATAAAAACTGAATGGGAAGCAAATCTACCATGAATCGTGGTAGAAAGTATCTGTTTCAACCCCTCAGACAAAAAAGGAGTGGAAGCAACTGAAGCTTCCACTTCAGTGGAAGGCTGTTCCTAGGAGGTCAGAGCAGTGAACATGATGGTCAACACGAGGAAGGTTCCAGTGTGAGAGCTGGAATGCTCTCCTCTGCAATGCAGGAGAACAGAATTGCCTTCTTCCCCCTAACACAAAGGTGGCAGCAATGGGAAGTCAGAGATTTGTATGAGTAAAAAACTTCAGGCCAGCCCATGGGTCTCCTCTGATCCCTGTAGCATCTGAAGTGAGATTACAGATTTTTAGGTAAACAAGTAAGAGTCAGGAAGGTCTGAAATTACAGTGTTCATATCAGATAAAGCATGTACAAAGGTTGTTAGTGGCGAGAGACTGAATCCAAGCTTTGTCTTCTGTCGCACAGAAAAACAATTTGGTTACAGCTTGTCTCAACCATATTCTGATCTCTTGGTAGAGGAACCAGAAGGAAGAGAATTAATAATAAAATAAAATAATATTTTTATAATTTCTTGTTTGTCTAAACAGAGAGCATTTGAGGGGAACAGACATGCCACACAAGTTGTTGCAGTTACAGTTATCTACTATCATGGAAGAGGACAACTTCTTTACAATATGTGGGGGCAGGGATGTTAAACTCCCTGGTATGATTTACTGTAAGGGCAGCTCTATTAAAATAATTGAAGAGTAACCATTAGAAACTCTGAAGAGAGTAAAGGAAAACCAGAGCTTAAATCCTGAACTACAACTTTTCCCCATCTCTCTTAGCCAAAGACAGGCCTCCTGGAAGAACCGTCAAGGAGCAGTGTCCATGAAGTCAGGAGAATGCCACGTCAGCCATTTAGCATAACACCTCATTCATGAATTACTAAAATGAAGGGTGAAAGGGAGAAGGACCACTTAAGGTCCATGCAGCAGATCAACACAAGCACAAGAAGGGCAGTCAAGCCTGTTGTTGACAGTGTGCACTTGGGATCAGTGGCAGACCTGAGGAGGACTGCAGAGTGAAAATGTCCTCCCCATATTTACTATTCTGATCCTTGTAAAATGCCTTACCCAAAGGACTGTCCCAGCAAGGCACACAAAGTACAGTGTAGTGTAGTCAGAAAATACTGTTATTGCATTTAACTACCACTTATCTCCCAAAGAATAGAAAATAAACATAACTTTATGTTATGGCCCCAGAGAACTGTAATTTGCCCACATGTGGGTGAGGGACAATATTTGTTCAATCTTGAAAACTTTAACAAGATATCTAAAATTAATCTCCCTAGCGTTCTCACAGTTCTTTCTCCATAAATAAATATCCTTTTGCTAGCTACTGTTTTTTCCAGAATAAGAGTTATATTACTAGCACATATACCTTTGATTACTAATTGCATGGGATTAGATTATCTTTAAGTTTTTCTTGTTCTTGCTTTGCTATGGCATTCTGAAGTGCTAGATGCACTCTCTAGTAGGTTAGCCTGTTACTTAAACACAGACAGACTTGGTTTAAAAATTGTGTACAATCCCAGGCAACGTTTTGAGACTGATCCTACTTCTGAAGTAGACAGAATGTATATTCCTACAGGCACCCCCACCGTCACTTCAACACCACTACGATAGCAAAATTTCCATTATAGAAACCATCTGATGCTATGGAGTAAATCACACATATTGAGAGGATACTGTGACCTTTGAGTATTTATCTTTCTTATGCAAGTTCAGTTATTGGTAAGGGCAACTGAGACGTCTGCATCTCTGAAGGGAAAGGGTGGCAGACAGTCAGAAACATTCATGTAGAGATGACTCTGCAATCAGCCAAGCTAAAAATACCCATCTCCCATTCACACATGCAAGATTTGGGCCGCACTAGCTGAGGCTAGCTGGCTGTTAGAAAGCAAAGGCAGCAGAGTTTTATGCGGCAGTGTTCCAGGGACTAAGGGTAGGTAAAGCTCACAGGAAGACTCAGTAATTCTCATTAAATTATCTGATCCGGCACACAGCTCTGGTGCAAATTTTTATTTCCTCCAAACTCACTCAGAAGTCACGGAACCCACAGCAACAAATGAAGCTGCCTGCATTGGCAATACACAGTGAGTAGTGTCAGAGCAGACCATGGGCAATGGGAGCAGCAGGCCCCTAGCAGGTCCTCCAACGAAAATAGATATGAATGACGAAGTTCTGGTTTTCCTCTGACAAATGGTGACTGCACTGTGTCCCTTCCCGGAGAGGAAAGACTATGATAAGGAGAAATAAACATAATTAGTTTCTTCTGAGACACTCCAGAGGTTGCAATGGTTCTTGGAATAATGAGCAGGCACAGCACAGCTTTTCAGGTGCCAAAAAGACTTTTTAATGTACTTCCTTTCCAAATTTTTTTTTCCTACTACTTCATCTTTGTTTTCCCTGAATTCATTGCAAATGTAGTTTTGCTCCCTGCAGGAAGGTTATATCTGCAGTGGATGAAGGGTTGTATTCTGGGTGTGGTGCACACAGAGAGATGGGCCTACAATTTTCAGACACATAGCTGTCTGTGTCACTTCTTAATTGCTTTACTATGTCTAAACCACAGGCTTGGTCTCTGTCAACAGTCACAGAAAGAGGAGGGGGGGTAGCAGAGGGGCAACTGATCCCAGCAACACAGACAGGGGGTGAACTGGGCATAGCCAGGGCACAGCCACATGCCACCCACTGGGATTAAGTACTTTTGGTTGGGTTGACAATGTGCCAAACTGCATCCAACTACTTCAGGAAGGGAAAAATGAATAAAGTTTGCAACATCTTCAGGAGGTGTATGAAACCAGCAATTTTTTTTTCTAAACAAAACCAAAGGATATTTGGCAGCTCTGTCCAGAAAATTGTGTCCTCTGGGAGATGCCAGAGGAGGGGACTGTTTATACTGTTGGTCAGTGACACATACCTGTAATGTTTAATGTAGTTGCCGTAAATGATCTGTCGACTTTTTCCCATGAGAAAACTTTTCAGCTTGTCCCCTCCTAAGTTCTCCTAAAAAGTTGACAGCAAAAAATATTTTCTTATAAAGAATATAATTTGTTTTTCAGACAGATTGTTTTGATGTAGCAAAGAATGAAAAATGGATTCTGCAGACTGTAAGATTTCATTTCCTCTTTATCTGAATAGGTGTTTTATTATTTTAACTCACCCGCAGCTGTTGTCCCTCAACAGGATTTCAGCCTGGCACGCAGCGGTCAGTTACCAAACACAGAGTTTAGACTCCATGTTTGAAACTTTATTCAATTCCGTGCAGAAAGATAACCAGTTCAGGTTCCTTTAGGTTGCCAGAGATAAGTAAAGTTGACTCTCGCTTCCATCCAAACTATTTTCTATTCTTATAATCAATGGTTCTGTCTACTTTCTAAACTTGTATTTAAATGCTCTATCAATTTTCTATTATAGTTAATTACTCTGTGACTATACTTCCATCCATCCTCCCCTGTACTTGACCATCCATGGACATACTCATCTATCCATAGACTTATCCAGCCATGCAACTACAAATTCCCCCCTTTGATAGTATGGGCCTTATCCAGAGATCATACAGGTCTCACCCTTTTCACTTTTTGCCAGCTCCCTAAAATAATCCATACTATCCCTATAACAGTTGTGCCTTCTAGTTATCCTGACTGACTGAGGTCAGGTAAAGATTGACTTATATATTGCAGTGCACGCTGGGAGATGTCACATTACACAGCAACATACTATTGTAACAAGCAAGAGTATATCAATCAGAAACATTTGGTTTAGCCATTCAAAGTTTGGCAGTCATGGCATTAACCATGAAAAATCAGTTTCTGTGTTTTGACTTATTTCTTGGACTAATGTGTGTAACTGTCCATTCTTTTCTTCTACTAGTTGTGAATTGTCTGATATATCAAAACAGCATATCCCTTTGAATTACTCACATCAGTGGTTATGTCGCAATAGAAGGTTATGACAGAATGTATAGCTGCTCTGTTTTCAAGAGTGGCTTCTCATAGCTCCTCCATTTCTCCACTTAAGGCTGCTAGTGCTTGTGGGGTAAAGTTTATACCTTTTACTATTGCATAGGTAAGGTGTTTGTTCCTATGGTAATTCATAGCTACACCGACTCCTGGCGTGAAGAAGGTGGCTGTACTTATATCTTCTAGACTGAAAACAGTTACCTCAGAATTTCTATCTGAAGGTAGCTGTTCGGCTCTTTTCTGTTGGCCACCTTTTTCTATAACTTCCTCCTTAACTAGGTCTCCTTTAGAGGGCATAAATAGAGCTAATCTTCCCATGGTGCAGGGACCCCATGTTGCACTAGCTGCAATATAGGTAAAGCCTTTGTGACCACATAAGAAAAACCAACCCAACGGTAATTTAGAATGTGCATTTCTGTTAAGGCATTTGGTCCATAAAGTTACACCTGAGTTTTCACAGCTTTTCATGGTGTCTCTAAATGTCTCACACCTTTTTGCTGGAAAGGTATCTCTGAGTTTTAAGTGTATCATCTCTTTATCTTTTCTGAGAGTTATATTACCCCAACTATACACACTCTTAATGTGGGCCAGGAATGTGTAATTCTTTAGTACCTGTAAGGATATAGGTATGCCTATGGCACAAGATGCAAATATATCTGCAACTGATTCTCCCCTCATTAAACAAAAGTCAGTGATACTTGCCAAATTTCTGGCTAAATTTTTTCAAATGTTTTCTCTCCTATCCCATTCAAGACCCATGAGTGAATACAAGTTACTCTGATTGGTCATTATAAACAGTGTAATTAGCAGGAGCTAAAAATTTGTCCATTCTGCCTTTTGGACTGCAACCATAGATCACACAATAGTTAACTTGCCACTAGCTCAATAGTTCAATAGTTCACTGCACCTACCTCCGCAGAAATGCCCTGGTCATCTGTATTGGGTACAGCTTTTATTTGGGTGTAATCAATCCAGGGTTTAATTCCCTCTACTTTAACTGGTTAGCGTTGTTAGAAGTACCTCATATGACCCTTTCCACACCTCATTTAATGGTTCATCTTTCCAAGTTTGTATCAGCAATTCAGCTCCGGGTTAGAAAGGGACATTTCCAATTGGAACATTCAGAGGCAGCGGCAATCATTTTTGAACACACCTGTGGAGAATAGGTAACACAGCAGAAAGCAAATATTCTCTTACATGATTTTCACCTTTTACATGAATTTGGCTCCCTTTGGTCTTGGTCACCAGTTCCTTCATGGGGTATGGCCTACCATATAATAGTTCAAATGGGGTAACACTACTCCTGGCCCTGGGTGTTATTCTAATCATGAACAGCACTATCAACAGTAGCTCTGACCATTTTCGATGATTTTCCTGATAAATCTTAGCTATTTCATTCATCCATTCCACCTGACCACTAGACTATGACCTCTAAATTGTATGCAGATCCCATTTAAAATTTAATGGTTTTGCCACTCCTTGTACTATTTCTAACACAAATTGAGGACCATTGTCTGAGAAAAGTCTCTCCAATATCCTGAATTGGGGGATTATTTCTTTCAAGAGGATTTTACAACTTCCCTGGCTTTGCTCATTGACAAGGAAAGGCCTCTGGCCATTTGGTGAAAGTATCTATTATCACCAATAGATATTGATCATCCTCTTTGATTTCACATCTACTTCAGCTCCCAAAACCAGATTTGGGGCCTCACCGAGTATTTCATGGCACCATCAGACGAATTCCAGTTCAAGCAAATCCAGGTAACTAAATAAATTGCAGCAAAATGTGAATGCAGTTACTTATTATGAAGAACCTGGACTAGGATGTTTTGAGTATAGATTTCAGAAAGTGCCTCCTTCCCAAGCAATCTAACTACTTACACAGTTTAAGGAATACAATGGGGAGCTGCCTTTAAAACATCCACTGCTTTAAATAGGGTATGGAAAAGGGGACCACCTTGCAGATTTCAGTCAACTTCAGATTTGGCCAGCCAGGAAACGCCACCCATATAACATTATTTTTGGCTCTAAGATGATGCAAACTGGCAAACTAGGAGGGATTTTACTGAATATCGTAAAGTAAATAGAAATGAGCAGTTTTTCCTGAACTCTAACAATGCATCAAAGAAAAAGACATGAAGTCTTGAGGACAGTTCAGAAAGTGTTGATACATAAGTTAAATTTAGTTTTAGTGAGGCTTTTCTGTCTTCATGAAGAGCCCTGCAGATCAGTTTTCACACACTCCATTGGCCATCTTTACTAGGGTCCCTCTGTAGGACCTCTTACCATGTCATGTGGTGGGTTTGACATGAGGCAGCCCAAGTATGCATTCCCACACAAAAAAAGATGTTCTTTGTGGCTCTTTAAGATTGAACTTATCACCCATCTCAACTGAACATTACATGAATAATATTTTAATACCATAAATGTTTCAGGTAAACATTTCTAGCTAACAGACAAGAAAATTCTTCTCCTGAATAGCTGAGTTGAAGCAAGGATGAAGAAATAGGTCTTACATATTCACTTTTAAGTACAGAAAGAACTCATGCTCCAATTCAGTAGGCACACATGCATTATTGCCCGTGGAAGATTCTCCAAAATTTCCACAGTTTGGCAACAGATTGTGTAATGGCTGTAAACGTTCTGTGCTGCTTGGGGCTTGTAAATTAAGCGTGTATTCAAATTTAGATTAATTTTAAACAGAAGCCAAGACTATATATGAATCCCACAGTGTACAACAAGTTAACTTTTTCAAACTTTTCCTTCCCATGAACTAGATTAAGTTACCAACTTTGAGCTTCAGTAATAAGTCAGTAACACAGCAAACAAACTCCATGCAAGTAATTTAGAAAAATCACTGTTCCTGGAAATTGAAGGCTGGTGGTTTGGTCAGCTATGTAAGAAGTTACATTTTGCCTAAATAGCTATTTGATAACAATGCACAGTAACAAGAAAAGAGTTACCAGCTTTAGAGACAGGTACAGCCTTGTAGCTAACTTTGGCAAAACACTTGGATTCTGGGATCTGTTTCCTCTTTGGGACCTACTTAGATACAGACTTTCTCTGGAGTTTCCTGTAATCCATCAATTTGACAATCCTTCCTGGAATATCAATTTAATAAAATCAGCCTGATAATTATGCAGGCTATCATTTTTACTGAATGAACGTCAATTTTATTGAATGCAACCGCCCAAATTAGATGCT
>VZTM01018214.1:3647-79844 GCA_013400555.1 Jacana jacana
GGGGGGGGGGGCAGGTAAGGCCAAGATATGACATCTTCCATTGGAAACAGTGAATTAATTAAGCTGGTGTCTGTGAATTCATGCTTTCTTTGGGAGACCTTGAAAAGGTTGTTTCCTAGGAGTTGTAGAGGCTCCTAGGGCTGGTTTTGGAGCCTCACGTTTGCTCGTTCCTCGCATTCCTTGAGAGCTGGAGAGGGACTCTTTGTCAGGGAGTGGAGTGACAGGACAAGGGGTAATGGCTTTAAATTGGAAGAGGGGAGATTTAGATTAGATACCAGAAAGAAATTCTTTGCTGTGAGGATGGTGAGACACTGTCCCAGGTTGCCCAGAGAAGCTGTGTCTGCCCCATCCCTGGAGGGGTTGAAGGCCAGGCTGGATGGGGCTTGGAGCAACCTGGTCTGGTGGGAGGTGTCCCTGCCCAGGGCAGGGGGTTGGAACAGGATGGTGTTTAAGGTCCCTTCCAACTCTAACCAATCTGTGATTCTATGATTCTATGATCTTACTGACACTGCGTTCTTCTCCGGAGCTCTGCGGAGGCCGTCACCCTCCAAGTCAATAACACAGTTGTGTCCCACCACTATAGTGCTCATCAGGAAAAAGAGATGAGTAAGGTACACCAGCTGCTGCTGATCAGCTGTGTTTATTTAGACCCAGTTCATAAATATGACCCAGTCAAGATGGTGAGTCTCCTGCCTGTGGCAGCCGGCCAGGAGCTCCTGGGCAAAGAGCAGCTCGGTGACACAGGAAGGCAAAAGGCGAGTGTTTGCTGTCAGTACACAACTGCTAAAACAACTTACGCAGATCACAGTGGGCTGAATGGTCAGCAAGGCTGATGCTATGACCTAGGGAAAGGCTGGCATTGCGGTATGATATCTGGAAAAACAGAGGTGTGGGTGTTAAACAGAGGTGTGGGTGTTTTGGGGCTTTTTTTCTTCAGGGTTTCCTCAAGCTGCAGTTTGGCAAAAACCCACAGAAGCAGTCAGATGGGCAAATATTTTGTCTCTACAGGAGCTGTCCTGATGGTAAATAATCAGTAGCAAGGGCTGTCTTTCCTCTCTGCCTTTCTTTCTTTCCTCCCTCCCCTCTCTTCATAATGCCCCCACTCTGTGTACACGCACACATCATGTTGTTGAAGAACAGATAATCTTCATCATCTTCATTATCAAACAGCAGGGGACTGACAGATAGTCTTCATCCTCTTCATTATCAAACAGCAGGGGGCTGTTTCCTTCACCACGTATCCCAAGGCAGCACCTAATGACCATCCTGCCGTAAGCAGGGCAGCAGCACGCTGATAATGTTGCCAGCCAAAGCCCTGGGCTGGAAACTGGAGTTTTGCTGAGAGGTGGAGAACAGGGAGAACTGGGTTTTTGGCAGCCTCCCACTAGCAGTCAGCCTGAATCACTCCTTGCTTCCTTGAAGTTTCTTGGACTTTCCGCGTGCACCTGGATACAGACCGAGTCAAGATGTTCTGTCTGCGTCTGAGCTTACCCAGACGGTCTGTGATCTTCAAAGTGCTTTAAAGCAATTTTAAATTAGAGCCTTAGCCACCCTCTTCTCTTTGTCTGACTGAATTTCTCTTTTAATCACCAAGTGTTGCAGAAGAATTGATTTTAAAGCATGTGAAAATACACTTTGTCTATTCTCACGGAAATTAATATACGACCGCATCTGTAGTAAGACAGAAGTTTTTTGCAAATAACAAACTGAAAGCTTTACAAAAGACATTTACAATATCTTAACCCATGTCTCAGGAGCATATTTAAAAGGTAAATTTTGATCCTTTTCAAGACAGATAATCTGAGGTATCCACAACTGGCAACCACAACACAAACAAAAATTAAAAAGAACAAGAAACACATCTCAAGAGTTTGGCTTCCTGAAATTTCACATGACAATGTCAGGTCATCTTCTTGCTGATTTTCTACTGAAATAACTGGTCACTTATTTGCTCCATTTCCTTGAAGGGAATTTTGATGCCCTGGACTTTTGACAGGCACCTGTTTCTTGTCCCAGACTGGGCACTCAAAAGCACTGCCAAGGAAAACTGGCAATAATTTTTTTCATGCCTTTGTATATATTCAGGAACAATTCTGATTCAGTCTCATGAGGCCCACTAACACACATGACCTTTAAAAAACAGCCTGTGGGCTCTAAATACAATTTCTTATTCAGATTTACTGCACCATTCATGACTTTGCACACCTCTGTCAATCTCTCCCACCAGCTATCTAGCCTGCCTGCTCTCTCACTTCTCATTTGGGATCCCCTGCGTATCTTTGATCACCTGTAAATGCTCAGTTCTTTAAAGGAATGTCACATATTTTTTTAGCATATCATCTCCTGCCATTGCATCATGTTCATGCATGAGTTTACTAGATCTGTTCTCTACCATAGTTCCATCTAGATCACAGCAACTGGGCACCTTACCCTGCGCCTCCCTGCTTTGCTCATGCAAACTTTTAAAATGTCTGATTTTAAAGATTCTGAGAAACCTATTTTAAAAGCTTCTTTCTGTTCTTCTGGCTTGAGACATATGTATTTTTTTTAAATGATAGGCATAATAATAATAATAATAATTCAGTAAATTCACAATCGAATTCCCTTTGACTATATTGTTTGATCCTGACTTTGTAGTGAAGGGAGCAGGATTACACCCCTGAAACTCAAAAGAGAGCACAGGCTGCAGGGTGAAAATATTTGGAGCAGTCACCAGAAAATGACTTTGTAAATGTTTATGTAGAATGTTAGATGCAAGTGTACCTTTTCAGTAGTTAGAACTTTAATAAACTGAAAGTTTTCGTTTTAAGGACATAAAATCCTCTTGTCTTTTACCCTGTTCCCCACTTGATAGACCTTGTAAAGTGCCTGGCCAGGCCTGTGGGAAATGCTGGCAACCACTCTATGTCTGTGGTCATTTTGTGTACCATTCTTATGGCAAAGAACAGGAGAGAAGCTACAGATCTAAAGGTTTAGGCTGTTGAGAGCAAAGATTTCTACAGCAGCATCCTTTGAACTACCTCCTGGAGGAAGAAACCCCAGGGAGGCAGAGGGGTTAGTGGAAGGATGATAGTTTCCAGTTCATCAGGTGTTTGATACAGTCTAAGGAGAACCTGTACAGAAGGACTGAACTTCACCTAAACCAAGCTTCTGAAAAACAAGGTTGCAGATGAGCTTTTTTTGCTGATGAGCATGAGAAAGCCAAAAGAGAAGGGAGAGCACGTGGTTCAGGATAGTGTTTCCCCCTGACGTAGACACACGAACTCCCTGTCCTCAGTGAAGGATCTGTAAGAGAATGAAACCCATCAAACACGAAGTGGAAAGCACAGTGCAGTTGAAATGAGAGTGCCAAGTAGACAAGCAGAGCAATGATACTCTTCCTTCTACACAAGCGTAAGAAGGCTAAGAAATGGGATGGGGAATTTGTTACGGTCAGCCCTCAGGGAAGACACTGTTTTCAAAGGAACTCTGTAGGAGGAAGACAATTGATTAGACACATGCACAGAAAATACAGAACAAAACACATGCTGGTTGTAAAGTAGTGCTGGTTTTTTTCATGGAAAACCCAGAATCCATTCAAATACACAAACTAAACCCATCAGTGAACAGCAAATAAATAATTTGATCTGTGTGGATTGAAATTCAGGCCCAAGAGGAATGAAATAGTCCAAGGCCTATATTACTGCCCTCCTGACTTGGGTGGTAAGAGGAAATCCAAGACACAGCAAGGGCACAGTACCCAGTTGTGGTGGGATACGCCAGTTACTATGAAAATCAGCCAAATATTGCAATGGGATGTGAAGGAGGACACATATTTTTACATATTACTGTTAATTATGTCATGGCAGAGTGGTGTAACTGCTGCTACGAGCCACAGCTGTGTACTTAGCTTCAGCATCTCTGCAGGTCAAAACAAGATGATAATACCCAGAAAGTTGTGCCAAGTTTTCACAACTGAGTATGGCATTTAAGGAGTTCTGTAACATCTGTGCTCAGTATATCCAGAAATGTGAATTGTCAACATAAGCTGGTAAAGATGAGAAGGGACAGTGAAGAACTGTAGAACTCTTATCAGACTTCCTCTCTAGTCAATAGAAGAGAGAGTATCCAAAAGGTTAGTCAGATTCCAGAGATGCTGGATAATCTTCTGAGTTTACTACCTCCCTTTATCACTTGGAGTCTAAGGAAGTCAGCTCCTGACTCATCCTTGTATTTATGGCCATTAATCCAAGTTTTAACACTGATGTTTCACAGAAGTTCTCATCTCATTGCGCTGTTCCTCTTGTCAAGAAACAACAGTGGGTTCTTTTATTCTGTCATTCCACAGGGGTGTAAGCAATGGGTAGGAGTTTGATGAATTCCTCCTTTTGGCTTTCAGAACCCTCAGGGGAACAGAGAGCCAGGGCCTGGTCCTCAATCAAGGCTTCCCGTTGTGCCCGCATAAGCACCAACGATCTTCAGTGCCCCTCAAATATTCCCCTTGGGTATTTCCCACGTGCATAATGAAGTGAGCACGACTGGTCTTTTAGCACCATACTCTACCTCTCCTGGAATTCACAACGTGCAGATGAGAAAGGCTGGTTTGTTCCTGGCTAATTCTAGGTAACAGAAAAAGTTAAGTATCACGGATGGGAGACTGCAAGTTAGAGCAGCTCATAAATTCATCCTAATCTGTGCTGTTGGTACCACCACTGCAGCCAAGAACAAAACTGGGTCAAAAATAGGGTTGAGCCAGAGATAACGATCTGGTCAGCTATGGCAGACCATGAAAAACTGCAAAATTTGTACACGGCTGGTTCAGAAGAGGTGAAGGGAACTTGATCTGTGACAAACAAAATCATGAACAGTTCCTCTATTATGTTGTAGCGTGACACAAAGAGTGATTTGTACCTATTCCTGTGCAATAACTTAAGAACAAACAATGGTGATTTTTTAAATTTTATTTTATTTTATTTGTAGCACAATTCATGCCATACATTTTTAAAGAGTTTGGTGCACACTTGGGATTGAAGTGGCTCGAAAAACATTTTTCTAAGACCAAGGGGCATTTTGTTTCAGCATATAAAATAGATGCTTCTTGTGGTGACAGGGTGAATGTTTTCCAGTTGCCTTCTTCTGAAAAGGGATGCTTCAAAGTGGATGGAGAAGCATTGCCACTAACTGTGGAAAGAAAGAGTAAATTATTTAGGGTTAGTATGGCATTAGATGTGAAGCACTGCTGTGCATCTCAAATATTTTTTTTAGGGATCACATTTGATGTTCTCCCCAGTGGGGAAGCACCTCTGGAGACAGGCAAGACAATGAAGCCTGTCAACTGAGACCTCCAGGTGACATCTCAAATAGCAGAGTGGAGATATTTTGGAGAAACAAGTGCGGTCCCTGCCAAGATTTCTGTCTTTTCTTCCCTGGAAGACCTGTGGGCAGAGCTCTTCCTCTGCTGACAGCGTGCCACTGACCAGGAGTTACCTCCTCCCGGCAGCAGAAATCTGCCCCGTTCACGAGTACCCACTTGAGTCCTTCCTGTCCCAGCTGTGGAAAAACACCCGCTCCTTGGCCAAGAACACCCAGCTCTCTTGGACCGTCCAGACAGAGCCGACTCCAGGGCTGTCTGTGAATGTGAGGAACGGACCGTAAACAGTACAATACTGATGGGGTTGGCCTGTGTTCAAGGTACTTGGAGCTCTCTCCTAAGGCTGCTAGGGGATACACCTATACTTGCATCTGGACTATCGTGGAAACACAAAGCCTTATTATTCCTTGCCTAGCCTGGATCCCAGTACAAAGTGCACCCCCGGTGATTGATTTCCGAGAAATGTAACATTGGATCTGTGATAATGAGCTACGGGCAACATACAAAATGTTTATGTTCCACCGCAGGGGCCAAATTTGCGAAATAAATATTTGCTCTCTCATATGTCTGTGGGATCCTGCCATGGAGAACACGATGTGCTATAACGTGTTTCAGAGACGCCCATGGCAGGGCTTGGACAGACCTTCCACTGCTCGTTTAACGTGGCATTTTCTTTAGACTCTCTTCCCATTTTCTCTGCTCCTTTGGAAAAACACTTCGTAATGTATTTCTGGTAATTCGTCGTGCTTTATATAAAGTAGAAATTGCATACTGAAGAAGGTACAGTGTATTTCTTTCGAAGGTTAGAATCCTATTGTGCTGGAACGTACCCAGACACATCAGGCAGGATCTCAACAAAGAGCCAATGAAATTCGAGGAATATTTAGGAACTGTGGGGATGGAGACAAGCAAGGCTGGAGTACAGATAGGAATGTGCTGCATCGACCTACCTCAGGCCCATTCAGCAAGTTTTACATGGCTGAGAAAATATACCATTGGTGTTGTTTGGGTAAATAGAAAATCCCTGCTGTTTGTCATTTAAAAATGTTAAAGTACCTGTTCCCAGACTACCTCATATCAAATGATCAGCATACACCGATACACTAACAGCATTTAAAAAGTCAGTGTTTTTGCCAAAAATCCATTTTGTTCTTGGTTAAGCATCACCATATTTTTTAGTTCTATGAAATTTAGGCTGCTGAGTGTGAAAATTTTCTGGGGAGACATTAAGAAGAGATTCAGACCATGGGAAATGTACAGGGGGAAGACTATAACTTTAGGAAATATTGGTCCCAGCTTGAATGTTTTGTGTACCTCCTCACTTTAAAATGTCACCTTCCTGTTTGACCTTTTCTTTCTGTGGTGAATGGGGGTGCTGGTGGGCAACTGGTTTAACATGAGTGAGCAGTGTGCCCAGGTGGCCCATCCTGGCCTGTATCAGGAATAGCATGGTGCCTCTGTACTGGGCAGTGATGAGGTCTCACCTCAAGTAGTGTGTTCAGTTCTGGGTCTCTCACTACAAGAAGGACATTGAGGTGCTGGAGCATGTCCAGAGGAGAGCTACCAAGCTGGTGAAGGGTCTGGAGAACAAGTCTTTGGAGGAGAGGCTGAGGGAACTGGGCATGTTTAGTTTGGTGAAATGGAGGCTGAGAGGAGACCTCCTTGCCCTCTACAACTCCGTGAATGGAGGTTGTAGAGAGCTAAGTGTTGGCCTCTTCTTCAAGGGAATAATGGCAGGAGTAGAGGAAATGGTCTGAAGTTGCAGCAGGGGAGGTTCGGATTATATATTAGGAAGAATGACCTTACTGAAAGAGTGGTCAGGCACTGGAACAGCCTGCCCAGGCAGGTGGTGGAGTCCCCATCCCTGGAGGTATTCAAGAACCATGTAGGTGTGGCACTTCAGGGCATGCTCTAGTGGTTGAGATTGTTGGGTTGTTTTGTGTGTTGGACTTGATGATCTCAGAGGTTCTTTCCAACCATGAAGATTCTGTGATTCTCTATGAAGTCCTCCATGCTACCCAAAGGTTTCTACCTAGGGGAAATGCTTTCTCACACAGTTCCTGAGATCACTGTTATAAAACTGGAGTTCTGTGTTATTATTTGTTTAAAATTTACCATTTACCATTTGTAATGGTAGGTAATAATGGTAAAAATAATCTCTTTTTTTTTAAAGGTAAATATTAAGTCATCCTTTAGATTTTGCTTATTTCTTTTTCTGGGACTTAACACAAAAAGAAGCAAGCTAAATTGGGACGGTCAATAACATCAACAGACCAAAGACATTAGAAGAGATAGTAAGAAAAGCAGCATCTAGTTCATTACATTAGCATTCATTAGCATTCAGCCCAGAATAATGGACATGGAAGAGGCAGACATCTGGAGGGCTCCATCTCAGCGCAGGAAGGACATGGACCTGTTGGAATGGGTCCAGAGGAGACCATGAAGATGCTGTGAGGGTTGGAGCCCCTCTGCGGTGAGAACAGGCTGAGAGAGCTGTAGTTGTTCAGTCTGGAGAAGAAAAGGTTCTGGGGAGAACTTAGAGTCCCTTCCAGTCCCTAAATGGGGCTCCAGGAGAGATTGGAAAGGACTCTGGATCAGGGAGGGGAGACAAGTCAGTTTTAAACTGAAAGAGGGGGTATTTAGACTTGATATTAGGAAGAAATTCTTTGCTGTGAGGATGGTGAGACACTGGCTCATGTTGCCCAGAGAAGCTGTGGCTGTCCCATCCCTAGAGGTGTTCAAGGCTAGGCTGGATGGGGCTTGGAGCAACCTGGTCTGGTGGGAGGTGTCCCTGCCCACATCCTACGTTACCCATACATGCACATATAAGATTAGATGTGGTGTTGAGGGATGTGGTGTAGGGGATAACTTTGTAGAGTGGGGTTGATGGTTGGACTCGATGACCCCAAGGGTCTCTTCCAACCTGAATGATTCTATGATTCTAAGATTCTATGATATGCCCAACACACCATTCTAATCCCTGAAATAATATGTCAGTCTTTGAATTTACTAATACTCTTTTTTTTTTCCCTTTTTTTTTCCCCAGCAAGTATTTCACCATTTGAAACGTGTTATTCTTGGTGGCTTATTTAGTTCACCCTGATACTGACTAAACACCAGCAAGACATGAGAAGAATTCGTTATAATTGGAAAGAGAAAAAAAATATGTGGCTATTAATAAGGATGCTGTGGAGGAGGCCAATAGCATGGCTTTTGCTACTTCCCACGGGTGTCCCAGTGCCACACGCCAAGTAGTCACCACCAGTAACTCTGCCCCACTGAGCTGTTTCACGGCCACGCTGTCAAACCTCTACTCTCTTCTAGGATCTCTTCAGTGAGCTGTGACGGCTTTACTAGTTGTGAGAATTCTGGAAAAGGCCCATCTTCCTCAGCATGAGCTTCTGACTAAGCTGGTACGAGCAACGAAAATAGCCATTTACATACTTTCCAAATGAAGTTCAGATCAAAAAAGCATGGAAATTCTTGCAACTGCTACCGGGAAACGGTGAAACCACAGCGAGACCTGACCTTGACTTGTGTGATCCGTGTTCTCAGCGAGGCTACATTCACATTTTCCACGCTTTCGGTAAAAGATATGTACTGTGAGTGAAAGTTTCTGTCCTGGCTCAGCCCCTCTCTTCGCATCCTGAAAGGAAAGGTGCCGTAAGGGACCAGGGCTGCCATGAAAATACTTATCCTGGGGGCAGAGCCAGGGAGAGGCAACTGTCCCCTGCCACCAGTGGGGCCCTGTTGCCGGCTGTTGGAAGGATAAGGATATCCAGCCACCCATGTTAGCGTGGAAGAAACAAAATTAGGTCTTCTCAGGCTTGATATTTTGTTATATTAATAGGAGCACAGACTTCAGATTGTGTGAGCACTCATCAAGTGCTGCCTTCAGCTGGAACCTTGGGGTGAGAAAGACACGGGCAGACTGGAGCGAGCTCAGTGGGGGTTCCTGAGGTGGCCAGGTTGGAGCATCCCTCCCATTCATGGAGGCTGAGGGAGAGGGCTGGTCCATCCAGTGGGAGAGATGGCTCTGGGGGGCTAATAGCAGCCCCCCAGCACCAATGGGGAGGGGGCAGAGAAGACACAGCCAAGTTTTACATGATGGGAGGCTGTGGGACAGTGCATGTGAGCTGAAATAAGAAGTTCAGGCTGGGTGTAAGGAAAAGGTTCCTAATGCTGAGGACAATTGGTCCTCTCCAGTGTTTTCCACACCCAAGTGGACACATCCCTGAGCAGCCTGCTCTAACCATACAGCTGGCTCTGTGGTGAGCAGGAGGTTGGAAAAGAGATCTCATCTCCTGCTCAGCCTCAATGAACCTCTGGCTCAATTCTGTGATTCCATTATATATATATAAAAAAGTACTTACATAATAAACGAGAATTGTTTTTCAGCAGTGACTGCATGTTCTAGTGAGCTTTTTGCCAATCTCTCCCTCTACTCGTTGGACTGGAAAAAAATTCCGTAAATAGTGAGTACTGGAATATCCTTGAATATAATTTTCTTTCTGAAAAAAGAAATTACCAAAATTTACCATTGGAGGGAGATAGTGATGAATCTTTTGCTCTCAGACAAAGCGTCACAGCACATGCATGAGAGGAAAGACCAAAGTAACAGATATTTCTAGGCCAGGCAGTAAAGTTTGCATTTAAATCGATAGTAAGAGGCTGAATTCCACTGCATTCACTCTTGTTGTAAACTCCAGGCATAGACATCGCTCTGCAGCCAGGAGAAAGAGCTGGTCCCTGCCCTGGAGGGACTGTAACCTAAGGCTGCAGGGTTAAACTTTTAAAAAACAACCAAACTGGTGTGAATCAACATGAATTAGACTCCTAGAAGACTGATGCTCAGGGTGGGATTTTCAGTGTTGTACTTTTAGATGTCTCTATCTGTTCCACTGCCTGAAAGGTAAGAATCCTGATCTCCTTTCACAATATGCAGAGAGACCTAAATCAAAAAAACCACAGGATCTTCATGGTCGGAAAGGATCTCTGAGACCATTGAGTCCAACCATACACACACAAAAAAATCTTAATCAGCTGTGTGCACAAAAACCAGTGCAGTTAGAAATAAACCTGAGGAAATATTACCTGAAAATCCATTTCTCCCCAGTCTCCAAACTGCAGGCAATTGGTGAATGATTCCAATCAGAATTCACTACCTGGAGCTCTCATCCTTCTCTAGCTGCCTGTGCTCTGCTAAATGCACGCAGATTACACAGACACGCAGCAACATGGGAGCTAGAAGAAACAGGAGCAGAGGAGAGAAGACTGTGAGGTTTAGTTCCCCTCCTTAGAATCATAGAATCATTTAGGTTGGAAGAGACCCCTGGGATCATCAAGTCCATCCCAACCTGGGATCAATCAAGTCCAACTCCTTTGCCTGTGAGAACCTGAAGCAGCATTTCTTACTTCCTGGATAACCACTAAACTGTGTATTAGCTGTTCTGAGGCAGCTGATGGCAAAAGCAGCCAGGTTGGATGGGGTTTGGAGCAACCTGGTCTGGTAGAAGGTGTCCCTGCCCAGGGCAGGGGGGGTTGGAACTGGATGATCTTTAAAGTCCCTTCCAGCTCTAACCATACTATGATTCTAGGATTTTACAAGGCAGAGCCTGGAAGAGCTGTGAGCCAAGGAGGAGAGGTCCCTCCCCGAGAAGTAAACCCTCTGTGCAACATCATCACGCCGTGAAGGACTATGGCAGGTGAGATGCTTCCCCAGCCATGGGAACATTCCACCCAAGAGCCTGTAAAATCGTTCATTCTCTCTCTCTGACGTAATGAACATGTGGTCATTCACTGCAGTTCATTATTTAGATCATCAAAGAGGATTTCAGAGGACTCTGTTGCTTGGAATTTACGGTGTTCACCTCTCACTGCATTGGACGTGCATAGGCTTTTCAGAAGAGGATGGAATTGAGCCTAATCCTCTCATATTGCAGATCAGAGCTTTTCTTGTAGTTCAGTGGGAAGAGGAGAACAGAGGTGATTATGATCTGAGGCAAAAAGGTGGAAGTACTTCCACTGTGGCCATATTTCATTAGGAGAAGTGCCGGGAAGGGGCCAGGAGGACTTGGCTGATGTCAAGGCACTATTTCTCTGGGCCATGCACACATCATCTCAGTTCCTTCCATACTCCAGCCAGTGCAGCTTTCCCTGTGAGACCTCTGAAGGCAGCATAAATGAGGAAAGACAGGATACTGCTCCCTCATCTGTCCAGACTGTTTGAGACTTTTGCTGTTCTGGGTCTGGGGATGTGATAAAGCTGCCTTTCTCCCCTGTTAAACTCAGGAGCCTGATGTATGAACTTTGGGCACAGCATACCTGTTTCTTCACCACCGACTTTCCTACCATACGGGAAACAGATCAGGAAAGAAGGGTTGGAAAGTGAGATACTGTAATTTAAGCTACAATTTTGCCTGTAAATATGAATATGCTCTCACAGAATAACAGAATGGTATTGAGTTTGGAAAGGACCTCTGGAGATCATCTAGTCCAACCCCCTGCCACAGCAGGGTCACCCAGAGTAGGTCCCACATGAACATGTCCAGGTGGGGTTTGGAAAGTCTCCAGGGATGGAGACTCCACCACCTCTCTGGGCAGCCTCTGCCAGGGCTCTGCCACCCTCAGAGGAAAGAGGTTCCTCCTCATGTTGAGATGGAGCTTCTTATGTTCAAGTTTCCTCTTGTCCTGACACTGAGCACCACTGAGAGACTGTCCCCATCCTCCTGACACCCACCCCTTTAAGCATTTATGAACAGCAGTTCTTTTCTTCCAGCTTTCCCCTCTGTTAACAGGTTTTGGATCTGATTGCTCTCTCTTTCTCTCCTGCAAAGACAGGGATGTACCAAAACTCAGAAAGAAGAGGCAGAGGGAGGAAGGAATGGAAAATATTTCTAGGTGTTAATCAGACCCCCCCTCAGTCCAAATCTTTTACTGAAAGCGTGGAAAATATGAATGTAGCTCCGCTGAGAACACAGATCACATAAGTCAAGGTCAGGTCTCACTGTTGTTTCAGCTAGTGCTGATATTTATTGATAACATAAATTGCACCAAGTTTAGAATTCCAAGAGGTTTGTCTCATGGGCTAAGGGGAAGTGAAGGAAGAAACAGAACATGAAATGAAAAGCATTCTTTTGACTACTGCAGGCATAAACTCAATTTTCATTCAAACTAGTCACAAAAAGTCATCCAGAAAGGAATCAGAAGTAAAATTAGTCATCAGCCTGGTAAAGCTCTCTATACTCAGTCCTCTTTGTTTGTTCCAACAAGGTACACAGTTGGTTTAAAATAATAGCCACTGGAAACCAATATGACGAATATGACTGATGCTGACTTCATCTATGTGTAAACGAAACAACACAAAAATTAAATAATATCTCCACAAAAATTAAATAATACCTCCAAGACAAACACATCCATTTGTCCAGCAGCCACCTCTTGCCCTTTGTTTTCCTGTTCCTGTTCTGTTCTGCTTCACCATCCCAAATGGCATCTTGCCTTTTTTTTTTATTTTTTTAATTTAATTCTATTTGATTTATACCATTTATGCAATGGCTTTCTTTTACCTAATTTTGAGATCTAAATGGATCAATATTAGCACACTCATCACTCTGATCATTCATTTTGCCTGCAGGAATTCCTTGGGCCGTACAAGCAGTTCAGTTTCAGACAGGTTGTTCCCAGAACACAGGGCTTCTTGGCAACAGGGAACTGAATTAACAATTACACTCTAACTGAGGGACATGTACCCTCTTGGGCTGTAGCTGAAGAGATTACTGAAGCTGCACCTTGTCCACACCTTCTCGTCACCTTCTCTCTGTGGTCCCCAACCAACGTCCATCCAAAAGAGAGGAGTCTCTTTTTAAGAATTTTAGAATTTTTAAGAATTTTAAAGAAGGGGGCACTTTTACAGCAGCTTATTTTGACTGAAATGAGTTATGGGAAGTCACAGGAGGAGCCTGGCCAGCAGATTGGCGAGGGACAATAACTTCCAGCAGCAGAGCCGGGAGGAGGCTGGAGTGCTCACTTTTTTGTTGGCACAGCTGCAGCTGGAAAAGAGCAGGCATCCATAGGCTTGCAAAAACGCTAGCTGCACGAGAAGAGATGAGAAACCCAGGGAAAAAAAGGAAAGAAAAAGCCACATAGACATGTCAACATGCAGGCAGTTTGAAGCAAAACATCTTGGGCTTGCAGTGAACTTCTTCCGCTCAAGACAGTGGGACCTTTGCCATTTGAGTCTGCGACAGAAATAATTCTGAGCTCTCAGGCCAGTTTGAACCAGGTTAACTGAAAGGCCAGTTTATCACACATCATAAGATGAGTGTCAATATGCTAAACCACATAATTAGAAAATGTGTCTGAGCCCTAAATTCTTACTTCTGCACCTAAAGAAATAGATTGAATTTCACAGCACTGGGAATCCAGGCATCTCCTGTTGACTTAGTCATTCCAAAGGCAACTGTAAGATACTCAAATTTTGGGAAAATAAAACCATTTATAGCCTCGCTTGAAGGCCAAGGAACCTACTCCTAAGTACATTAGTGTTAATCTTTCAGTCTGTCTGCGCAACTGAATGCAAGGAAACAAAGCCCATTTGGAAAGACAAACTTTAAATATTGCCTCACTTGTTTAAAAATGCTACAAAAAACTGTAAGAATGCTCCCAACAGACTAAATTTTGCAACAGCACAATAATGGTGTTTTGAACGACTGCAGCAAGATCTTAGCTTTGTGTGGTCAGGGTTAAATTTCTTATAGGCACATCATTTTTTTTCTTCAGAACAGAAACCTGCTACTCCCATCAAATGCAAATCAGCCTCTAGTTTCCAAATCTGAAAGGTGAGTAGGTCACTTCAGCAGCCGTTATCTTCCAGACACATGTAAGAAGATCTTCCAGCCTTTATGTTTAGTCATAAAATAAACTACTTAAATAGCCAACAACAGTCTGTGAATAATGCAGTGACATTTTGCCTTTACATTGATTTTACCACGTCTTTCACAGCGTATGGAGAGGTGGAACTGCCCCACTGTCAGAGATGGAAAGACTGAGGGTGGTTTTGTGCTTTCTACTCAGAAGTTTCATGAGAGTGTGGCAGAGCAATCACTCTCACAACTCAGTGGTTTCTTAGTAATGGAGACCTGACTTTCTTTAGCCATATTGGTCACCTCCTCCAAATTCAGTTGGGCGACTGGTGTGGCAGCTGTAAAATGCACTCAATGCAGTGAGTACGATGCAACCAGTCTGTCCTTCAGTGCAGTGGAGGCTCTTGGCTTCACAAGGAACAGAGAGGAAAAAAGCCAAGGAACAGGGAGGCTGACACTCTGCATAGCAGAAGATAGAAAAAAAAGAAAAAAGAAAAGAAAAAAGGAAAGTCCCAGCATATACCTGCATGTATTTAGTCTTTTCCATTACTTAAAACCTGTGTACAATATACCACAGCAGAGTGTTGAAAGGCTGAGGGACTTGGGTCTTTTTAGTCTGGAGAAGAGGACTGAGGATTCCTCCCCAGGTGATAAATTATGATAATTAGAGGCCAGCTAAGGCATGGAGACCCAGAAGGTGGAGCAGAAATAGAGGAACGCCAAAGTTCTTTGCAGTTTTAGTGCAAAGAAAACTTGAAATGGGGCAATTTGTGTTACTGCCTTGGATTATCAAGACTGGTTAACATTACATTAATGTGGGGAGAGGCTGTGGGAGCTGGGGGTGTTCAGCCTGGAGAAAAGAAGACTGAGGGGAGACCTTATCCCTTTCTGCAACTCCCAGAAAGGAGCGTGTAGCCAGGGAGGGGCTGGTCTCTTCTCCCAAGTCACAGGTGATGGGACAAGAGGAAATGGCTTCACGTTGTGCCAGGGGAGATTCAGACTGGAGATTAGGAACAATTTTTTACATGGAGAGGGCTACTAATCATTGGAATGGGCTGCCCAGGGCAGTGGTTGAGGCACCATCCCTGGAGGGATTTAAAAGCGGGGTTGACATAGTGCTTAGAGACATGGTTTAGTGATGATTTTTGTTTGGTTGGACTAGATGATCTTAAAGGTCTCTTCCAACCTAGACAATGCTATAATTCTATGATTCTGTGATCACCCACCAGAGCTGACAAATCAAAACACTGAGGTGGGTTTTGTTGTTTTTCAGGCTGACTCATAATTATGTATAGTACACTTTCCAGTAATCCATTATGTTTCCTCTTCACAGACAGCTTACACATGGATTGCCACTCAGCAAGGAATTTGGGGTTATTGTGAACAAAGATAAACTGAAAGGCAGACTATCAGAGTAATTTGTGGCAGGGGTTTAGTGGGGAAAACAATGACTGACTGCTGAAGCAGTTATCCCTGAGAAATTCAAAGAAGTGGATCAAATGGATACTGGAAGTAATTTCTGAGTCGAAGGCTATAATCTCATTCCTGAAACTGGTGTAAAAAATTATGATCCACTTAGTTCTCATTCACCAGCTGAAGCAAGACTAGCAGCGATGTTTCCCAGCAGTGAAAATTACGCAGAACCTGGCTGAAGACACTGGCCATTTTTTCCTGAAATCGTATAATTTTCTCAAATCCTGTTGCCACAGGGAGACAAAGATGCAGCTGAGCTGCTTTGGCCAAACTCTGCCTTTGTGTCAGTGGATGGCTGATGTAGTGGGAGAAAAATGTGACACTGATTCTTTTGGGTTTTGCGCATTTATTTCACTCTAAAAAGAGCTCAAAGGGTTGGCTTTTTAATATATTTCTACTATATGACTTTTTAACTTATGTCATGGGATGGTCATTAACTTAAATTTGCTTTTTCTGGGGAGAGGTTTAGGCTGAGGCCAACTTGAGCCTAAATGAGGCAGTCTCCTTGAGCTCGCTGGAGAGCCCCTGGAGATAGGCAGGACCCTCCCCGACTTGCTCTGTGGAAGGCATCTGAGGGAAATTAGCTTTTCTAGGTTAACATAAACATTTGCATAAAATTATCTATTGAATTGGTGATGTCAGGGGGAATCATAGAATTATAGAATGCTTTGGGTTGGAAGGGACCTTGAGCCATCTAGTTCCAACCCCCCTGCCCTGGGCAGGGACACCTCCCAGCTAGACCAGTAACATCCCTCCCCATTCCCCATGGTGTCTGTTTTGGACATATTTTGCTTTATTTTGTCTCATCCTATTTTAAATCTGGAGGTTTGCTCTGACTCCTCACCGCAGTTCCTGTGGCAGCACATTTCAGAAGTCCAATGACTGTTCTGTAAAGTGACTTTTACCTCTTTTAAACTGAGCTCTGTTCTACTAGGGGAGAATTTGGGTGAACACCATCTCCCTTACCTTCTCCACTGCCTTCCTCATCACACAAACCTCGGTTATAATCTCTCTCTTCTCCCAGCTGAGCCATCCCAGACTTCTCAGAGCCATCTCATCCCCTAAACCGACCTGCAAATGTCCTCAGTCCACCCCTTAGGATTTAATGCACGAAGTACAAAAGTCTTATTGCAGTGTAAAGCAGAGGTTTTGGAGAAAAAGTTTATGGCAGAGTAACAGCCTGGAGACCAACGGGTACCCAAGGCTGCTGCTGTGCCTGGGTTTGTAATACTGAGCTGGCTGAAAGTCACCATGAAAACCCAATTCCCAGCCCATCACAACAGCACATAAATGAACACCTTGTTGCCCACTGGGTGTTTTGAGGTAGTTTGCTTTGGAGGAATTTAGATCTGGTGGGGAAATCAGGCAGCTCGGGTCCATGATTCTCCATGGTATTATTATGTTTCCCTATTTTTTTTTTTAATTTGCAGGAAGAAAGAGGTGCTCTAAACAGCCAGCTGAAGCCAGCCTCCCCCACACAGCTAAGTAAACCATCATTGTCAGGAATGTGGGTGCACTCCGTTCCATGCCAGGCTGTGTGCGCGCTCCCCGCCGAAGCATTTCCTTTAGCAAAACAAATAAGCGCCACGATGACAAATACTACAACAGTCGGTCAATTGATGGCCTGAAACCCTCCTTGGCCATCACGCAGTGAATCTCCTCATGAAAAACACAGGGCCTAGAGAACTGCTTTTCCTGCACCTTCTATCAGCACTGTATTTTTCCCATAATTTAGACCCGATAATGCATTGTTTCTTAAAACTCAGAGAACATAGAACTTCTTACGATGCCAGCTCCTGCAACTGGGACTCGGGAGGTGATCCTCCCTGTGTTCTCAGCATTGGTGAGGCCTCACCTCGACTACTGTGTCCAGTTTTGGGTCTCTTATCACAAAAAAAACCATTGAGGTGCTGGAGAGTGTCCAGAGAAGGGCAACGGAGCTGGTGAGGGGTCTGGAGCACAAGTCTTATGAAGAGAGGCTGAGGGAGCTGGGGGTGTTCAGCCTGGAGAAAAGTAGGCTGAGGGGAGACCTTCTCGCTATCTCCAACTCCCTGAAAGCTGGGGTGGGTTGGGTGTCTTCTCCCAAGGAACAGGAGATGGGACAAGAGGAAATGCCTCGAGTTGTGTCAGGGGAAGTTCAGATTGCATATTAGGAAAATTTTTTTCACTGAAAGGGTGATTAATCCTTGGAATGGGCTGCCCAGGGAAGTGGTTGAGGTGCCATCCCTGGAGGTATTTAAAAGCTGGGTTGACATAGTGCTCAGTAACGTGGGTTAGTGATGGTTTTTATCAGAGTGAGGTTGATGGTTGGACTGGATAATCTTAAAGGTCCTTTCTGACACAGACAATTCTCTGATTCTCTGATTCTATGATAACGCTGAATAATACTATATTTCAATTTTCTCTCCCTTTTCCTCTTTTGCGTGACATCAATCAAACATACCATCGTTTTTTCCTGGTAAAAGTGTGATCCTGTCTGAAGAAGGAGGTGTATCTGTCATGATGGTCCTTCTAAACCTTTGCAGAATAGGAGCATCAGAGCTGTCTGTCTTGGAATAAAACAGGAATTTCAGGCCATGACCCATTGCCACAGAGCTCCTGTCCTTCACTTTGAATGCACACCGAAAGTGTGACAAAGCATAACGATGTTTTGTCTCTCTTAAAAATAAAACATATAGCAATAGTACTTTCCCTAAAATAGTGCACAAACACAGGTAAACATGCATTTTTCTTCCCCCCACCCGCGCCTCTAAAGTTGCAGCAGTGGCTCTGTGGTCATCGGGTCTTCTTCTGTTTAGAAAATACAGTACATTCCTTGCTCCCAGCCACCTTGACCACTGGCTGTTGTGTTTCCTACGTCAGAGGAGATGAGATCATGAATAACACCAGTAATGATGTCTGCAGAAGCTCCTCTTTTTGCCAGCTCGTAGGACTGGTCTGGATGAACTATGAAAAGGATCTACGATCCATTTAAACTCCTCACTGTTTAAATTGGCTACTAGGGAGCTGCCTTTACTGTCGTTCTTTGGCTTCTTCCTGATAAGAGTAAAGATGACTAGTGAGCTACCTTGGATGAGTAAAAGTGCATGAAAACAGAATGTTGCAAAAAATCATTGAAGAAGGAGGCAAGGAGAGAACTTGTAACAGAGCAAAAAGAAAGAAAAAGGGGAAAAGTAAAAGAGATCTGAGGGAAGAGGAAGAAAATGGTAGATTGCAAACATAAGGCCAATGGAACAGAATTTTGGTCAGATTATATCTCGTCATGTCTTTCTACTCTTCAATAGAGGAGCAACCACGTCCAAATACTGCTGAAATAAAAGGGGGAGATAAGACATGTGATTTAAGTGTTAGAAACAGGTTTTGCCATAACGGCGTGCACCAATAAATCAGGTTTGTTCCTATTTTGCTGACCTTTATCCATAGGAAATAAAGAAACCAGAGAACACAGACAAAACCAGCGATTTATAGATAGCACAAGAAACACCTACCTCATTCTAGTGTGCAGCGCAGGAGTTGTTTACTTTAAAATGAGTAACGAGGTGTCTTTGAAAAGCAGCATTCAGGGCTGATATTTAACTCATCTCCCTGGGAGTGTCTGAAAGAGGCAATTCAGATCATGGAACAAGAGAACTGGCTGGATCCCAGGGGGATGGCTCCTGGCCGTCTTCTTGGAGGTACTCTACTGGAGTTTGTGGGCATGATGCTTCAAATGACCCGTGGTCTCCTGAAAAGGTGCTGCATCCTTGCAGGGTAAAAAAAGTGGTATAGGAGACAAAGGGTGAATTATTCTTTCATGTGCTGATGTCGGAGAGTGGAGTGTCACAGACAGTGACCTCAGCAGAGGAAGCTGCCTGACAGAGCATGGAGCTGTTGCTACCCATGTCCAGCTGGCCTGAAGAGGCTCTGCAGGACTAGTCATGATGATAAATCATTTGAAGCAGACTACAGTATGGATTTGCTTCTGTCATCAATTGTTTTCATCAATATGTTTTGGGTTCAGTTGCTGTTCAGTTAATGCCCAGGCTGTGACAACCTGGAGGAAACAGAGGGATGCTCTGGGAGCTGATCCTGGCACTATAGATATAGTAAAAGGGTTTTGGCACAATGCTCCAGAGGGACACAAGGCCAGAGGCTCAAGGCCAGGCTGGATGGGGGCTTGGGCACCCTGGTCCAGTGGGAGGTGTCCCTGCCCAGGGCAGGGGGTTGGAACTTGATGATCTCAAAGGAACCTTCCAACTCCAATGATTCTGTGATTCTATGACATGCAAGGAAAAGCAGGCAACAAAATGTTTTTTTTCTGACCACAGCCTTCCCACCTTCTACATTCAACCAACACTCAAAGGGCTGGTGAAGGCCAGCTGTGTTCTAGCCAAGAATTAAGAGCTTTGACAGATTTAGTTGCAAGACAACCCTTACTGTGCAAAGACATGGTGGGTTCAGAACTTTTTTTTCCCTAGATGCTTTCTGTAAAACAAAACCTACAGCAGCAAGAGTTAGTTGGATATTCTCACAAGTTTCTCCTAGAGTTGAGGGTTTTTTTTTTGTTGATTCTGCAGTGCAGACTTCCGCTGCTAATGTGATTTTTTTGTTAAAGTAACATAACAAGTTAACACCTCTGAAGCAGTGAGTGTTTTAAGATCCCCTTGGCTGAAATCTCTCTGAATCTACAGCTTTGCTTCTGTGGATATGGCCAACTCTCTTTGGTTCAGTCAGAACTAAAAGCCAGCCCAATCCACCACCCAAAATCTCGTTCATAATGAACTGTTTGTTCTGTTTATAGGTGGAGGGTATTAAAATTATGCTTATCAGCTAAACTCCTGTCTCTTGGACAGCATTTAAAACATCAAAATGCATAAAAAATACAACTGGCTCACTCTTTTTGTCTTAAATTTGTCAATAGTGTCTGACCACAGCACAAGCAGTGATGGAGTGATATTGAGAATGAAGAGCAACAGTAACACAAAAATCCTGATACTGCTCAAGTCTCAGCCAATGCACAACTAATAATCTGACATCTGGGCACTAAGTCCCCTATGCACCACGTTATCATCTCCCAGTATGGACATAGCGGGTCACAGGGAGCTGTGCACCACTAAATTACTCACGTGCTCCCACCATTAGTTTTGAAAGTATATGAACACAAGGGAAATTTGATCTGGAGTGCACAAAACAAAAGCTGAAATATACCAAACCCAGGGTGTTTCTAGGAGGCTTACTCACACAATTGCTTTTTCTGAATTGAAGAGGTTCCTGGGATTTTATGGTTTTTGTGAGATATCTATTAAAGTGAGAGAGTTTGCTGGCTTGACAGAGAGCTATAAATCCCAATGGATTTCCCAAAGGAAGTAGTTCATAGTCTGCCACTGGCTTGATGGTGATAAACCGGACTGCATTTAATGGCAAAAGTCTGTAACTACCCAAAAGCTCAGTAAAACTGATTTCTTGACAAAGAATTGTTCTTCAGACAATGGGAGACCGTATTTGATGTCACCAGCACAAAAGCACATGTCCCTCTTTCTGGTAACCATCAAATGCTTTGGTTTCTTAACTTGGAAATAAACAAGCCTCAAGGAATTTGAGGTTTTATACATCTCACATACTGCTTTGGGGTTGGGTTTTTTTTCAAACCTAGATAAATTTGCAAATATTTTAAATCTTGTGAAGTAACTTTCCACTCTGGTAAAGAAGAATGAAAAGAAAATTTTTATTTTTTTTCCACAGTTTCACAATTTAAAGAACTCTCCATCTCGTATTAAATACTTGGACACAAACAGCTGCCACTGCTTCTTTGGTGGAACGCAGCACTTTTCAAAACCATTCTGTTGCCTTCAGAATATGTTGGTCAAGAAATAATTTTAAAGGCTTGAATAGATCATTTAACCTTCTTATTCTGCCTACCTTAAATCTTAATTTGCTTTGCTGCTTTGTTATTTATAATCTGAGATTCACTGTTGTCACCCCTTGCCATACAATGTTATCTAGATTTCCTTGTGTGTCCCCTTGTGTTGAGGAGGGATGACCCAGCCCTCTGTTAAGGATGGAGATTGTGTGACTTGTGCTATTGTGCTGGGACAATTTCCCTCCTAACTGCAATCAGGCCCTGGTGTGGATTTTTTCCTGAGTATTTTAGAACCACAGCATCACAGAATGGTTAGAGTTGGAAGGGACCTTAAAGATCAACGAGTTCCAACCCCCCTGTCACAGAATGACAGAGCTCTAAATTCCAATTCTGTGGAGCAAACTGCATGAGACTGATGATGTGGTGAGAAGTATGATGAAACCTACAGGACTGTGCCTGGAAAGGTCCCGGGGACTGAACAAATGTCTCTGAACATCTCTACTGAGGATAGGAAACCAAAATGCAGTGACACACCATGACTCAATTTTGGGCGTAAGTCTTCGCCTTCACAGTAATTTTTTGAGGCTGTTTGATGAAGGACTGTGGATGGATGGGAGACATTATAGCCCCTTCCAGTACCTAAAGAGGCCCTACAAGGAGAGATGGAGAGGGACTATTTCTGAGAGAGTGGAGGTATGGGATAAGGGGTGGTGATTTTAAACTTAAAGAGGGGAGATATAGATTAGATCTTAGGAAGAAATTCTTTGCTGTGAGGGTGGTGAGACACTGGAAGAGGTTGCCTGGAGAAGCTGTGGCTGCTCCATTCCTGGAGGGGTTCAAGGCCAGGCTGGATGGGGCTTGGAGCAACCTGGTCTTGTGGTTGGAGTCCCTGCCCAGGGCAGTGGGGTTGGAACTGGGTGATCTTTAAGGTCCCTTCCAACCCAAACCATTTTACAATTTTACAGTTTACTGGTTAAACACAGTGGAACTTCTTCAATGCTAGGAAATCTCATTACAAAACTTGTTTGAGATGTTAAGGTGTCATTATTGCTGTCTTCAATGTCAGAAAATAACAAAATTAATCTCAACCTGTCATCCCGGGGGACGTGCTGCAAGTGTAGTCTGGGGACCTCGGAGGTTAGAATAGGATGGATAAACTGCTACAGGACAGTACCAGTACAGGTTGATACCCCAGGGAGGTGGTGGAGTCACCCTCCCTGACTGTGTTTAAGAGTAGATTAGATGTGGTGTTGAGGGATCTGGTGTAGGGGAGAACTTGTAGAGTAGGGCTGACGGTTGGACTTGATGATCCCAAGGGTCTCTTCCAACCTAAATGATTCTATGATTCTATGATTCTATGATATGGACTTTTTCCATCAATAGATGAGAAAGAGAGCAAAAGAGCTCACTACTTCTTTTATAAAGGTGATATGTGGGTTCTGCAGTGCACTCTGATTATATTGACAGACACAAATATTAACCTCTGAAGTGCCTGTCTGTATCTGTATCAACAATGTATGGGCAGCTTTGACATCTCATCCGGCGTCTCAATAAGCTGCTACCTAAACTGGAAAACGTGTGCCCTAATATCAAGTCAGTTGATAAAGCCTAGTGTTGTTTGGCTCTCAAGAAATAACAGAACTATGGGCCAACCAGGGTGTTTTTGAACCACTTATAGCTAGTTCAGTTTTAAGTTCTGGAAGGAGGGGGTTATGTTATTTCTAGAAGGGCATTTCAATTTTATTGTAATTTTATCATCTGTTTCATTGTTAAAAAGGGCACCAGGTCTGTTGTTGAAAGAGCTTCATATCTCCAGGAAGTTTTCTTGGGCATGATGGGTGTCACCCAGCAGGGTGATTTTTTTGTTAAGAAATCAGACCATTGCTCAATTGACTTCTACTCCTTTTGGTGTGTGGAGTTCTGTGCATGAGATCCTCAAAGACTGAAGAAGCCACATTGTCCAGTAAGCTGTGAAAGGAATATTTAATCACAGATATGAGTAAAAATAATGTTACTGATGGATTTATGTTTCTTTATTTAAGATTTATATGGTATTATTGTTTGTCGGCTTTAAAAAACCCTGATTTTAACTGTGATGTTAGCAATGATAACTGAATGGTACTAGCTGTGACCTTAATTAAGAATTATCTGAATGAAACTATCCCTCCCCCTCAGACTGCTTTGTCCTTCCTACACTTCTCTGAGACTTATTGATAGAGGATATATATAAATATAATTCAGCAAAGAAGTTTGCTGCTACACTCAATACAGATGTATCAGTTGCCTAATTAATACATCCATTTTCCCAATATTGGGTCGGTATTTAAATTACTGGTAGACAAAGGACAGATCTGTATTTCAGGCACAGGACTTCAGCTGTTTAAGTAAAGGTCAAATTTTGGCTTGAATAAATGGGCTTTCAAATTTGTGTGCACACATTTGTATTATGGTCTGGTTTGTTTCCGTTCCTGGCTTTATCTTTGACTTCCTCTGTGACACTTGGACAAGTTATGTTATATATATGTGCCCTGGTTTCCACACTGTAAATTAGGGACTGTGCAGGAAATTAGCCCACAAGAGGTTCAGATCCCAACTTAATTCAAGGTTGCAGAAGCGATTCTGTTGCTCAGAAAAAAACCTAGTTTTTATTACAGACTATTATCATGGTAATTATAATTTACCATAGCTACTACTGTAGACCATTTGCTTCCCCTAGTTTTATGTCAGTGTAAATCATATAATGTCATGTAAATAAGCTTTCCTGCAAAAAAGTGCTACAAAGACGATGAGGGGCCTGGAGCATCTCCCTGATGAGGAAAAGCTGAGGGACTTGTGCCTTTTTAGTCTGGAGAAGAGAAGGCTGAGGGGGGAGCTGGTCAACACCTATAAGTACTTCAAGGGTGGGTGTTAGGAGGATGGGGCCAGGCATTTTTCAGTGGGCCCCAGGTACAGGACAAGAGGCAACAAGCACAAACTTGAACACTGGAAGTTCCATGTAAACATGAGGAGGAACTTCTTTGCTGTGAGAGTGGCAGAGCCCTGGCAGAGTCTGCCCAGAGAGGTGATGGAGTCTCTGTCCCTGGAGACATCCAAACCCCTCCTGGACACGTTCCTGTGGGACCTGCTCTGGGTGGCCCTGCTCTGGCAAGGGGTTGGACTAGATGATCTCCAGAGGTCCCTTCCAACCCCATAGCATTCTGTGAATCAAAGCAAGGCTGTTGGGGTACATATGACCCACCAAGCGCTCTGGGTAAGCTGTCACTGAAGAACCCTTCAGCTTTTGAGAGCTATTAAGTCTCCAAGACTGCTTTTATGTTTGCTCAGTTTGCACAAGCTCCTCATGCCCGTTTAGAGGGGCCAGCAAGTAGGCCTGATAGCAATTGAGAGGAATGGCAAAAAATCTGGTCCTCTGGATGAGCACTTATGGGAAGCACAAGACTTGTAACTGGGAAACGTGAGATATTTCACTGCGCGGGAAAGTGAGCAACAGAGGAGAAAGAGCCTCTCTGTGTTTTACTTTCCTCCTGGGGCTAAACAACACGTCCCCTCAGTAAAGGATATCAAAGGCAGCTGGAGGATATCTTACAGGAGCTCAGTTGCCAAGGAAGGCGGGCAGGAGTGACCAGAGAAAGCTGTGGGTTTGGATTCCGGCAGAATAACAAACTCCCCACTTCCTGTGCTGCTCTTTCTCTCGGGGATGTTTTGGTGACCCGCCACCCCCCGCCCGGTGGCAGCTTAAAGGAGGGTGGCCAAGTGAATAGCCTTGGTGATATGAATAATGATTGAAAGGTTAAAGAAAACCCATGTGACTAGCTGGAATCGTGGGGGCATGAGTTGAGCCAGTGCTCTAATAAACAAACAGCAGCACACTTACTTAATTAATTGGATATATGCACCGTCTATAGGCGTTTACCCTATTTATGGCTTCAGCTGCTGAGACGTTCTTTCGTCAACACAACTAAGAATGTTATTTGCTTGAACTGGGTGAAAAAATAAAATAAAATAAAATAAAACCCAATCCCAGACTAGGAAGTTTTTATCTGGATTCTTTCCACCGTCCTTGGCACCTTTGATGTGTGGTGACCCTTGCCACCCACCACCCTCCCCTTCCAGCCGGCCCTCCCTGGAACAGCCTCCGAATGAAACGCTGCTCCCCAGGACCAAAGAGGAGGCTGTGGTTTCCACAGATGACTGCCTACTGCAGGCACCGCTTACTTGTGGTGTTTATTCCAATCCCTCTGAGCTGCAGCGCCTGGAGTTGGAAGGGTCAATCCGCAGTTTGAATTGGCATATTTTTTAAGGCCTTTGCTATTATGAAATATTTATGAGAGGAAACAAGGTTGGACATTCCTGCAGCCGGTCCAGTGTAGGAACGTTATGTGCCTTCCTCCCCAGAACATGTAAATGCAGTCAGTTATTTAATGGAAGACTCACATACCTTGTTCCTTTACATTTCAAGTGAGCTGTCAGAGGAATGTAAACATTTATTTGGAGCAAGCCCTCAGGTACAGGATTACCATATGCCACAGAAGGAAATTCCAGCATGCCCACCAAAATTTATGCTGTGGAGAGAGCTATGAATAGAAAGTTTGTACACTGTTATGAATATGGATAAAATACATCACTCATGGCCGGGCTATGGCACGCAAAATTGAAAAACACATATTTTGGATCACACAATATTTTCAAAAATATATTTAAAAGAAAATAAACACGGGATTTGGTGTGTTAGTTTACTGTTTGAAGTACCTTCGGGGAAGAGAGACATCAACAATTTCTCTTCCAGACCACTCACTTTTCTTGATAACAGGGGGTTATTTGGGAGAGAGGCAGCGGTCTCCTTCCTGGGATCTCTTTGTTTCCTCAGCCAGTGCCCGTTTATTGGGAGTTTATGTTGTGTTCAGAGCTAGCAAAAGCAAACACTTTCAGAGGGCTACGTTCACTCTTAAAGGTCAGAATTCCTCATTCTCGGCCACCTCACAAGGTGACCTTTTCATGAGTTTTGCATGACCCTTGTTCACCTCACAAATGAGTGTAATTAGCATTTTTATTATTATTATTCTACAGCCAGCCAGTCATCACTGATGTTTTGGTGTGGTCAGCATCAGCTGCTTTTGAAATGAAAGGACTTCTGCTGAACATGTTAAAAAGAGATGTTAAAACTTGTGTCTGTGAGAAGGACAGCCCCACTCTGCAAACAAACGGCCTCTGGACATCTCAGCAACCCCAGGCTGCGCTACCCAATGGTCCTGTCTGTGCTCCAGACCTTGTTACTGTCACCTGAGGCCACACAGAGCTTCTACATCACCCCCCTCTAACTGTATTTATAGTAGTGCTCTACAAGCTACTTTAGGTGGGAGAGATTTATGAGGGGTGGTCTGCCCTTCTGCTGGGTGTAGACACTTGGGCCAACTCATCAGTGCGTTCTCAGGATCCTCCTGCTGCTTTTTCTTCCCTGCTTTCCCCCCAGCAGCAACTCTTTGCGTTGCAGTTTCCTTTTGCATATGCGTGGAAGTGACAGGAGAACAATAATATGCTTAAATCAGCTCAAGTAAAATAATTTTGCTATTAATGAAATGGGGGTGTAAGACAGTGAAAGAAAACAGCATTTGGCAGCAGGAATGCTTAGAGTGGTATCAGCCCCCAGCTGGCCAGAGTATGTTGATGCAGAGGATGGGAAAAGTTTGATGTGGGAGAGTGAGCTGCTTTGATTCTCTTTCACTGTTACTCCAAAGCCAAGTCTATCTTAACTGGAAATCATACCTGGCAACTGAATGAGAAACTTTTGGAAAGAAAAAATTACTGATTTAAAGTCTTAAGATCCCTCCTGCCTAAGGAATGACAGCCCAAACCTTGCTCAGGCTTAGCTGTGGCACCCGTGTTCAAGCTATCAACGAGCTTCCCAGGAACACCATCCATCCATCCATCCATCCATCCATCCATCCATCCATCCATCCATCCATCCATCCATCCATCCATCCATCCATCCATCCACCCATCCCATTACCTCCTCTCCAGGTTGCTCATACACAGGACAGTTTGAGGCACAATTTTCCCTCCCTCTTTCCCCTGTCATTCTCCAGCCCCGAATCCAGAGCAGTGCCCAGCACTGACTGCAGTGATACCTAAAGTACAAAGTACAAGGAGGAGGTGTGTTTCATGATGAAACGACAAGGTACAGCTAAAGGGGTACAGGCTCTCTCTTCCTACATGTTAAGCAAAAATGGTAGCTCAGTTAGTTAATTTAGGATCAATTAGCACTGGATAATTACACAAACGACCACTGAGTCACTGCTTTACTGCAGTGTAGGTGAGTCTCCAGCTGAGGCTGAA
This sequence comes from Jacana jacana, assembly GCA_013400555.1. Taxonomy (NCBI): domain Eukaryota; kingdom Metazoa; phylum Chordata; class Aves; order Charadriiformes; family Jacanidae; genus Jacana; species Jacana jacana. Next base: position 31,507 of record VZTM01018214.1, read on the forward strand.
GAAAACAATCAATCTCAGCCTTTTTGCCTTCAATCACGCCTTTTAGAACAGAGGTAGGAATATAAATTCTGAAATCACAGCGATGAAAAGGATTACTCAGAGTAAATATTTGGACACTGGAGAGCGAAAATGTGGCCTTTGTCCTTTTTTTGCATGAATAGACTGTTTCCTCTGAGCGTCAAATGCCTGAGCTGTTAATTCTCAACCTGACGCAGCAGCTGTGCACTCTCTGACCTTACTGTAAAGGGAAAACAAAGTGCCACTCACTGCAGGCTACTGACACTGAGGTTAGAAAGTTGTGATGCTTAGGTGAGGACTGGTTCTTAAGGCAGCAAAGAGTGACATTGGGATGAAATATAGCCTCGTAACAAGATGATGGCTCCAGAGCACTCAGTATCGCGATACTGCGCGTGTCATATTCGATACAGCGGGTGATCAAGGTGCTTTTGCTATTTTCCAGCAAAAGAAACTAAGACAAGAAGCTTCTAATGGTGGTACCATAGAAAGAAATTAAACTCTGGTGTGCTCACTCCCAGGCTGCTTCTTGAAGTGCAGACCATCTGAAACCACTTTTAGCACCCGATGCACTTACAAACACGAGACTTTACACGAAGTATCGCAGCCTGACGAAACAGGCTACCCAGTTTGATCCCAAAGGGCATCAGTCACGTCGTTGTAGGTGCTGAGAAGTGTCATCAGAGGCCAGCACCCACATTTGAAAGCTGAGGGTGGGAGCTGGGGGAGGGAACAGGGAACAAAGAGAGTGTCTGTCCCCGTGCTCCACTTGCACAAACGGGTCTGATCCTCTGCGCTTTTGCTGTGCCCCTCTGTGGGGTGTAAATCACTTCAAAGAGATTCTTGGAAATGCTACCCTGAGGAAGGCTGCAGCTTCCCCGCCACCCACGGTTCCTGGGTGGTGGGCCCCTGGGCAAGGCACGGCCCTTCTAATTACGTCCCGTTAGGCTCCTCAGGCTGGACCCAAAGTTAAATACCACAGTTTGCATGGAAAACACGCCGAGATGTAACTGAACCGGCACACTCGCCCTGCAGACTGAGGGATGGAATTTGATAGGAGACCGGATTTATGGTGTGACAAACTCATGAACATGCATGTCCCACTGCAGGCAACCTGCTCAGCAAGGGAGAAACAGAACTGACTGTCCCCAAGGGCTCCTGACCTGCTGACCAAATGTTGACCAGCAGACCTTTCAGACCAAAACATTCAGACCAGAAGTTGAGTTCAGGTTTTTGTGAAATCTGTTTCTAGAAGAAAGATGTGTCATACAGTAATTCATTGGCTAGCCTGAATCCTCTGGACCATGGTTGTTTCACCTTCAGGGCACAGTTTGAACTTAGAATCATAGAATCACAGAATTGCCTGGGTCAGAAGGGACTTTTCAGATTATTGAGTCCAACCATCAACCCAACACTGACAAAAAACATCACTAAACCTTGTCCCTCAGCACCACATCTGCCCGGATTTTAAATACCTCCAGGGATGTTAACTCTACCACTTCCCAGGGAAGCCTCTTTCAGTGCTTTATAACCCTTTCAGTGTAATTTTCTTTCCCAATATTCAATCTAAACTTCCCCTGGCACAACCTGGCTGCTTCCACTTGTTCAATCACCTGTTACATAGCACCCAGCATTGATTTTTACAAAAGGTTCCAGTGTCCTTGAAGTTGGCTGAGAGTAACAGATACCTGTGAGTTTGTCTATGAGCTTCTGTCTTGCACTCAGCTGCTCAGCTTGTACGTAGAGACAAGCTCCCAACAGCTAAGTAATAACACTAAAAGACAGGCAGCCCTGAAAAACAGCTGTGCCTTTAAAGGTGACTGAGGTCGAGGTAAAATAATTTCATAGAATCATAGAATGGTTCGAATTGGAAGGGACCATAAAGATCATGCAGTTCCAACCCCACTGCCCTGGGCAGGGACACCTCCCACCAGACCAGGTTGCTCCAAGCCCCATCCAGCCTGACCTTCAACCCCTCCAGGGATGGGGCAGCCACAGCTTCTCTGGGCAACCTGGGCCAGTGTCTCATCACCCTCACAGCAAAGAATTTCTTTCTAGTATCTGATACAAATCTCCCCTCTTTCAATTTAAAGCCATTACCCCTTGTCCTGTCACTGCACTCCCTGACAAAGAGTCCCTCCCCAGCTGTCCTGTAGCTCCCTTCAGATATTGGAAGGCTGCTTTTAGGTCTCCCCAGAGCTTTCTCTTCTCCAGGCTGAACAAGCCCAGCTCTTTCAGCCTGTTTTCAAAGCAGAGGTGCTCCAGATCTCTGAGCATCTTCGTGGCCCTCCACCCAGCCTGTTCCAACAGGTCTGTGTCTTTTCTATGTTGAAGACTCCAGAGCTGGACACAGTGCTCCAGGTGGGGTCTCACAAGTGCAGAGTAGAGGGGTAGGATCACCTCCCTAGACCTGCTGATCATGCTTCTCTTGATGCAGCCCAGGATGCGGTCAGTTTTCTGGGCTGCCAGTGCACAGATTTCCAGATTCTTCTGACTTTGATGACCGAAGTGGACTGCTACAAACATGGAAAAAATTATTTCCTATAAGGCACATCACAAATTTCCTGGCAGAGGTAGTCCAGAGTGGCTCAAAGTGTTTGTGGAGTATAACTGCATCACAGGCTCCGTCAGAAAAAGTTTAACAGAGGGTGGAGGTGTCAGGAGGAACCTGGAATAAGCTCCTTGGATCATCATAGATCATTTACCACCTGAAACGAAACACAGACCACAAAATATCATCTGCCAGCAGACACCCCTGAGGAGAATCTATCTCTTCTCCTGAAGTCATTGAGGAGATGCCAGCTTTGAGAAGAGATGAAAAGTATTCTTCATTTTCGACGATGTCGCATACTCTGTGGTTCATATCCTGCTCATTAGCAAGGAAATTCTGACAAAGGTAAAGTTTACTGCTTTTTTTTTTCCCAGTTAGATTACTACCTTCTTTTTTAGTTCAAGTTGAGTTATCTGGAAATAAAGAAGGAAAAGCTTACATTTAGCTTTACAGGTTCTGCATCACCTCAGAGGAAAGAAGCATTGACCAAACTCCACTTGCTCCTTTGCCGTAAAGAGGACGTGACACTGTTGGCCTCCTTGAAAAAGTCTATGTAAGAATGGACAGCACACAGCAAAAATTACATTTTGCATGAAGTCTTGCATGGTCTTATTCCCAGGCTAAGAAATCAGATTTGGACGTGATCCAAAGTTTTCACTGAAAATTTCCAAAGAAATAACTTTGGAGTGAAAAAGGTAATCTTTCAGGGTGTGGGGTGTGATTTTGGTGGTTGTTGTTATTCCTGTTCTGATAGGCCAAGAAAAAAAAAAAAAAGGCTGTATAAAATGTGATAAGAAGCAGATTGAGTTTTATAGTTTTACATAGCTAATAGCTTTCCCTGTCACATGGAAATAAATGCTGTTGTCTAAATGAGAACTTTGCTCCCACTTTGATACTGAATCACAGAATCACAGAATGCTCTGGGGTTGGAAGGGACCTCTGGAGATCATCCAGTCCAACCCCCTGCCAGAGCAAGGTCACCCAGAGCAGGTTGCACAAGAACATGTCCAGGCAGGTTTTGAATGTCTGCAGAGGTGGAGACTCCACCACCTCTTTGGACAGACTCTTCCAGGTCTCTGCCACCCTCACAGGAAAGAAGTTCCTCCTCACGTTTAGATATAACTTCCCATGTTCAAGTTTGTGCCCGTTCCCTGTTGTCCTGCAACCACTGAAAAAAGACTGTCCCCATCCTTTTGACATCCATCCTTTAAGTATTTATAGGCATTGATCAGATCATAGAATCATAGAACAGTTTGGGTTGGAAGAGACCTTAAAGATCATCTAGTTCCAACCCCCCTGCCCTGGACAGGGACACCTCCCACCAGACCAGGTTGCTCATATCCCACCTCAGACCGCTCTTCTCCAGACTAGAAGCACCCAAGCCCCTCAGCCCTTCCTCATCAGAAAGATGTTCTAGGTCCCTGATCATCTTTGTAACCCTAACACTGTGCATAGAGCTTCATGGTGAAAATATATTTTTCTACTCAAAAATAAAAAAAAAAATGCCATAAGACTGTTGTCTTCAAATTCTTCAACTTTTACTGAAGCATTGTGACACACCAAAACTGTTTGTTACATAGAATGATGCGTTAAATTAAGTATTCAGCAGGATTTGAATTTGTTTCGTTTAGTCCAAGTTAAATTATAACTTTTCCCAAACTTTCTACGCTCTCACAAGGCACGTTTGCATGTACATTCCTATAGCTTTATAAATAATTATGTTCCACGTGTGATAGAAAATTTCCAGGGAAAGCACCAGTATTATTATTATTGAAAAAAATCTTGGAAAGGATTAAGAATAAATTAATTGGGCCTGATTTACAAATATTTGCTTGTATTTTTATAAGCTCTGTGGAGGCATAGGGAGTATGCTAGGTATGTCTAGCACTGCAAATACAGAGTGCTTTCACTGTATTATTTTTGCCACTTAGTGGTGAGAGGCAACATTAAAATGATTTAGTAAAATTTAGAAACTTGCAGAATTGCAGTTAATGAGATCTCTGTTCCTTACTCTTGGCCCTGGCTCAGTTTACTATATGATGTGCCTTGTATCATGAGACTGTGATCTAATTATTGAAGTCACTGGGCATCAGTTGCAATTTGGCCTGATCTCTTGGAGGTTTTTTTTCAGAAAGATGGACTCTGAATTAAGAGATCTTTCCTCAATTTGTTTGCTATCCTCACCTCTACACCTATAGCAGCTTGGTGCTGTACCTAACCTAATATCCTAGTGCTTGCTCTGCAAGAGATCCCAGTCCTCTTTTACGGTTTTGCACTTGCAAATGTAATTATTAGCTAATCTTCCTAATGTGCAATTTTACAGATCCTCCAGTGAGACTTAAAAAAGCTCTACCAGCCTCTTCCTTTCCCCCTTGAAGTGGTACCCCCGCTTCAAAGAGAGCAGAAAACAGGATTTTATGCATTTGGGGTAGCTAATACCACAGCGCGGGGTCGGCACAGAACCAGTGCGGGTATCTGAAAATTGTGGAGGGAGCTTCTTTATGTGAACATGCCTTAGATCACCGATCTCCTGGCCATTCATTTCTTCTTCTACCAGCTGCATTGCCCCTATACTTTCTGTTCCTCACCTTTTTGAAATTATTCTGCTGGTGGGTTTCTGCGGCAAGAAGCAGGCAAAGATGAGAACAGCCAACCGGGTCTCAACCACTGAGCTCTGCTTCAAAAAATGCCAAGACGGTGCTGTAAATTGCAAAACTTGTAGGCCCAGCTGCTATATGAAAAACCAGATCCTCCCAAATATTATTAATTCTGTAGTATTTTCACAACACTGTTTAATTTATTACTAAAGGAAGGAATGTGATATTTTACTAGCATTTACTCAAAGCAGCATGATTTTTTTTCTTTTTAATGACAACAGCTGGGATATAGTGAGTACCAGCCTTCTATCACGCTTTTCAACAACCCACTGCTGGCTTTGCACCAGAGAGTTTTGAAAGTACACTGGACATATCAGATTTATGGGTCTAACTTTGGCTCCTCCTTCTATGTTATGCTGGACAGGTTCAGGAAGAGGTGGGCTATGAAAGGCCACCGAGATCAAAGGAAGGTGAGCCAACCCCATGCATAAAATAGAGCAGTGTTTGTGGTTAATTTAGATCCAGTTTCCAAGAGGCACAATGGACCTTGTGGTTTTACCCAAACTCAGAGATACTTTTGAGCACAAGGTCTGTCCTGGGGAGTGGAAGGAGACGATGGGATGGGATTGTACATCATTGTCTCATCATTACAGGATGAGAGAGCTGGGGTTGTTCAGTCTGAAGAAGAGAAGGATCCGGGGTAACCTTAGAGCAGCCTAACAGTACCTGAAGGGAGCTACGGGAGAGCTGGGGAGGGACTCTTTGTCAGGAAATGTAGTCCCTCCCCAGGGACAGGAAAAGGGATGACAGCTTTAAATTAGAAGAGGGGAGATTTGGATCAGATTCCAGAAAGAAATTCTTCGCTGTGAGGGTGGTGAGACCCTGGCCCAGGTTGCCCAGAGAAGCTGTGGCTGCCCCATCCCTGGAGGGGTTCAAGGCCAGGCTGGATGGGGCTTGGAGCAAACTGGTCTGGTGGGAAGTGTCCCTGCCCAGGGCAGGGGGGCTGGAACTGGATGACCTTTAAGGTCCCTTCCAACTCTAACCATTCTATGATTCTACAATTATATGAATTCTACCATCTCTAGGGGTTAAATCCACAGAATCACAGAATCAAAAAAATCACTATATGATACGGGTTTGGAAGGGACATCTGGACACCATCTAGTCCAGCCCCCTGCCAGAGCAGTTCCTCCTAGAGCAGGTTGCACAGGAACATGTCCAGGCAGGGTTTGAATATCTCCAGAGACGGAAACTCCACCACCTCTCTGGACAGATTCTTCCAGGTCTCTGCCACCCTCAGAGGAAAGAAGTTCCTCCTCATGTTTAGACAGAACTTCCCATGTTCATAGAATCATAGAATCATAGAATCATATGAGTTGGAAGAGACCCTTGGGATCATCAGGTCCAACCATCAGCCCCACTCTACAAGTTCTCCCCTACACTAGACCCCTCAACACCACATCTAATCTACTCTGAAACACAGTCAGGGAGGGTGACTCCACCACCTCCCTGGGCAGCTGATTCCACTGACTGACCACTCTCTCCGTGAAAAATTTTTTCCTCATGTCCAGCCTAACCCTACCCTGCTGCAGCTTGCAGCCATTCCCTCTTGTCCTGTCGCTCATTGCCCGTGAGAAGAGACCAGCACCAACCTCTCTACAATGCCCTTTCAAGCAGTTGTAGAGAGTGATGAGGTCTGACCTCAGCCTCCTCTTCCTCAGACTAAACAACCCCAACTCCCTCAATCGATCCTCATAAGCCTTGTTCTCCAGGACTCTCACCAGCTTTGTTGCCCTCCTCTGTACTCGCTCCAGCCCCTCCAGATCTCTCTTGTGTTGAGGTGCCCAGAACTGGACACAATACTCAAGGTGCGGTCTCACCAGTGCTGAGTACAGGGGGACAATCACCTCCCTACTTCTGCTGGTCACACTATTTTTTATGCAAGCCAGGATGCCCTTGGCCTTCTTGGCCACCTGGGCACACTGCTGGCACATGTTCAGCCCCTTGTCACCCAGCACCCCCAGGTCCTTTTCTGCCAGGCAGCTCCAGCCACACTGCCCCAAGCCTGTAGCGATGCATGGGGTGTTCATCCACTACAGTAAATTTTCTACAGGTTAAATCCTGCACTCTGGATGCTTCATGTCAAACATAACCAGAGCTGGGTATTGAAGATAAATAAATAACATCAAGAGGCTTCAGTGAAAATCTGTCCAATTGAGCATAATGTAGCAGTAATTCTATTTTAAACCAGCTCCAATTAATCTGCAGTGGTTCGACTGAGCAGGTGAAAAGTCTCTAATGAGGTAGCTAAAAGATACTGCAGGAATATTCTTCAGTACCTGATGAAAACACATAGAAAAAATAGGAATGTGACTTTTTTCCCTTGTTCCTTGCTCTGGGGAATTATGAGATAATCATAGAATCATTTTGGTTGGAAGAGACCCTTGGTATCATCCAGTCCAACCATCAGCCCCACTCTACAAAGTTCTCCCCTACACCAGATCCCTCAACACCACATCCAATCTACTCTGAAACACAGTCAGGGATGGGGATTCCACCACCTCCCTGGGCAGCTCATTCCAGGCTCTGACCACTCTTTCTGTGGAGAAGTGTAATGTAACAGAAGTTTTGATTTTCCCCTGCCACTAAAAGTAGGAATTCTTAAAATGGGAGATATGCAATCAGTTTACAAAACAGTGAGAAAATGGGCTCCTCTGAGTTTTTTTAAATTTTTTTGGTTTATGTTTTCTCGTGTCAGGAAGATGGTGCTGCCCCTAGCAAATTACCAAACCAATTGCCTGACCTATGGCAAGTCAGCACCATATAGACCTGCATTGCATTGGGCTGTGTGTGTCACTCTGCTTGTGCACGGCTCTAGAGCTCTGCTGAGAAAGCTGTGGCCTTTCAGATAAAATAATCTAAACATATTTGTTTTTCAAGTCTTTCTCCAAAGATAGAATGTTTTCAAAACTTGGATTTGCTTTCCTTGCTCTTCTCAGGATCCCAGGAAATCACGAGCTGTTCCCGGCAATGATGAATATATACTCATTCAGCCGACAGGAACTCAAAACAGGTCCCTCCCTGAAAAAAAAACCCACAAACGAATGAAAACACTCATCTAAATCTCAGGCAAACCATATCAGTGAGACAAGAAAACACATCAAGACTTCAGGGGTATCATGTGAACACCAGAAAAACCACATCAAGCCTGTGTATGTAGTTTAAGAGATGTCAAGCCAGGGGCAGGGGTGCTTCGAGCCGTAGTTCTATGGTGTCAATGTAAGCACCCAGAGCTCAGCAGTCAAACAGAGAGGTTTAGTCATGCAAAGTAATTTATGAATTCCTTCAAGGCAATATTTTCAAACTCCCATCATCATATTTGTTTATCTTAATTCTTGGAAAAGCTTTTATTAACTACTGATGAGAGAAGCGTGGATTTCCAAGCAAAGCACAACAGAAATAGTGACGAATTTTTAAACACATTTACTACTGGGACATAATTCGGGAAAGAACTTAAATGGATTAACCACACACATGCTTGTTATCTGTAAGATAATGTTATCTGTGCTTCAGCTGCTGAGGGCTGTCACAGTCATTTAACACTATAAAACCTATGAAATTCTTGAGACTACAGTCTAAAGCTCCTTAGTAGAGAAAAGAGGAGTATTAATGCAGCATTGGGTTCTATTCCCCCTTTATGGAAGTGTACCTAACAACAGTGCTTTCTGTGCTTTTAGCACAAATACCATTGCCCATCCCTGCCCTACTGGAATCTAATAGGGTGCCACCATGGTATCCAGCAGGATTTGCCTTGGGATTTTTGCCACGTTACCCAGGGAAAAGTATTGGGAACACAAATGGGTGTGTTGAAACCCCTACTTCAAATATTGGCTTCTGGTTTCCTCATGTCTGTCCATTTCCTTAGAATTTAAACAGGCGCAGGAAGACTCTTTTCACTCCCTGTTTGCATCGCACTTACCACAGGGACACAACGCTCCAGGCAGGTTTTTCTTGTTACTTATTAAAGCCAACTATTATCAGGTAGAAGTGCCTGCATTTTTATTTATTCCTGTGCAGAAAAGACTGAAAGACAAAGCTTCCTTCTCTTCCACTGACAGAGGCCACGCGTAGCTGACGTGATAGTCCATTATCAATTAGAGAAATGCCGGCTCTATTTGTTAACATACTAAAAGGCTTCTGGCAGGACTTCTCAGTTTGATTGGTGGCCTAGCAACTCTCTTAGTTTTTCCATTAAATTGTTTGTTTCTGCTTTTAAGGATGGCTGGAAAGCCCTTGCTACACATGAGGGACTACGTTTGCTGTGCTCCTCTTCCCATTCAACAAAAATAGAAGCATTATGAATGTCATATCAAACATAAACACATCCTCCTTCATGAGGATTTGACCATTACTGTGGGGAAACATAAAAGCATCTAACAGTGTGGGCTTGATAGGCTTAATGATGAGCTGCGACCCTGGGAAACCGCTGTGCCTGAGTTTGGAAGGTGAGGAGCCCTGGGGGGACTGGAATAGGGATGGAATAGGGCTATTTCTGTTGTCCTCAGTGCCTGGGGCTTTGACATGCTACTACAGGATCATATGGGCATTTTGTCAGTGCTGGGCAGGAACAATGGGAAGGTGAAAGGGCAACTGAGGAGGTAAATGTCTACTTTGTGGTGGGCAAGTGAAGATGGAAAGCCGGGCAAGGGCAGCTAGAGCAAGAAGGGAAGGTGTGGGTGAGGGAGAGAATTTCTTCTTCTATCCAGGCTTAAAATTCCAGCCTGGTTTTAGCAGCCACAGGGATTTAATGCCCTTTCAGTTGGTGGGATGAAGCCCAGTAAGTGTCCTCTGGTGACCCATTTTTGGGTCATTTCCCAGTGCTTGTAAGCTCTTGGTCTGACAGATCTCACCAATAGGAAGTTTATTCTGATGTGGTTCTTGAATGGTCTCGGAGATGTTTTGGAGGGAGGTTTGATGTAGTTCATGGAGCACTGATGTGGTCTGTCTGTGTTTTTCCATCTGTTTTTGTTCAGGGAGGGACGTAGTTTGAGTTCCTTTCACCACATGGCAAGTTCCTCATTGCACAGATTTTTGCATGATCCCCCTGCATTTTAGGAATGTCTAAAAGTCAGACTTGACAAAGTGTAGGAAGTGTCTGATCCTGAAGAGCTCTGCTGGAAAATTCTCACCCAAGATTGCATGCCGCCACCACCAGCATTGGCACACCAGGGGCTAGATTGCAGAAGGTGTTGTGTAACCCAACTTTTCCTTGGGTTTTCAGAAATAGTTAGGCTTTTGGCCTGTTTCAGTGTGACTGAAGTTTCTATTGGTTGCTTTTCAGGCAACACCAAAGTGAGATGCAGTGCATCAAAGCTGAGACTCTGCTCCATCAGCTTGGGACAGGCACGGGTAAGCAGCTGGTTGCCAGGTGGTCAGAAGTACCTACCATTTCCTTCTGGAAGAGGTAGATACCATCTGGAAGCAGCCTGGCTTCCTGAACAGGAAATGGAGGGACACAATGAAAGGAGACCGCGTGGGTCCTCTAAACACCTGCGAAGGCATCTGTCTCTTTCCACCTACTGAATAAAGAGGATGAGCATCTTGGCACAGACTCACCAGACCCTGTTAAAAACCAAATCTTGGTTCACAGAGGGACAACTGAACTTTCAATCTATTTCTTCCAGTCTAAGATTCATCGATCTCTGCAGAAGAAACATTTGTAAAGGATTTCTTTTTAATTTTTCTCCTCATTTTCCCCTCTTCTATTTGTTTTGCTGAATGACAAAAAAAAACCCCCACAGTCCTAACTTAGAAACTTTCACTCTAGTGTAAAAAACAGCACAAAACCCCCCTCTGGTATACTGACAGGAATCCCATTTGTCAGGTTCAGTTTAGAGCTAAAGTCTGCTAAATGTTGTGTTCTGTAATAACAAACAGGAGACAAAAATAAAGTTATGAAGTAGAGACAATAAGCTTTTCTTAACTTTTTGGACAGCAGCTGCTGTCCTCACAGCAGGGCTGTGAAACTGGGAGAGGAGGTCAATAGGGTGGAATGTGGTAGCAGAAGAAAGGTATGAAGTAATTAAGATAATTATGATATCCCGTTTCCCTGGTGGATGACTCAAGAGCTCGTGACTCGTGCTTTCCATGATGAACCAAACAGCATGTACTGACTTTTCCTCAAGTTATGTCTAGGCACACACTGCAGAATGATGGGATTCTTGTGTTTGTTGTTTATTTCTGCTGATACCTGTGTCTACAGTCGCATTGCCTACAGTTCCATCAACCATATAAATGACCTGTGGCTAACACCAGCTGTGGTAGATGTCCATAGATTGGCTGGCAGCAGAGTAAAGAGCTGGAGAGGAAAGGCAAATGATAGTTTGGCAACCAGATCACCAGTTCAAATGGTAATTCAGCCTCTTTTTCTGTAACATATCAGTGACATTTCAGTGCCAAGGACAAACAATTGCACCAAGAAGAAGTGATAGCATATAGGCAGGAACTTCCTTTTCCAAGGTCTGGAGTTCTTAAAACCATGTTTCATTACAGCTTCATGTGTTTGGGGACAAAACCCAAATTAAATCCAAAGATTTACCAGGAGAGCCTTGGAGGGTTTGCAGGTAACTGCTATTGTAAACCACCAAAGGGACAATGATTATGGCTGAGCCAGAATGAACTGTGTTAAGCTTTACTTACCTGGCTGTGCCAGCCTCAAGTTGTGCCAGAGGAGGTTCAGATTGGATATTAGGAACAATTTTGACACTGAAAGTGCTATAAATCATTGGAAGAGGCTGCCCAGGGAAGTGATGAAGTTGCCAACTCTGAAGTGGCTTAAAAACTGGGTATATACAGTGCTTAGAGATATGATTTAGGGGCTTTTTTTGTCACTGTTGGGTTGATGGTTGGACTCGACGATCTGAAAGGTCGCTTCCAACCCAGGAAATTCTATGATTCTCTGACTCTGTGTTGTTGTTGTTGTCCACTGACACAACAACAATTAGCAGAAAGCAGTACTCAGAAGCCATTTACCCCAGCTGCAGAATCAGTACAGTGTGTGACTGGAGAGAATGGCTTGGTCACCAGACTTGAACTGTGTTTCAAGAGCAAAATTGAGATCAAACATGCTTCCAAATGATGACTATATAGAGGAGTTTTTTGAAAACAAGGGTTATCTATCAGAAATATTTTTTTTCTGCTGATTCCTCTTTTCTTGTGCAAAATAATGTTTAAAATTAAATCTAAAAGGGAAAAAAAAAAGATTCTATAATTTGACAATAAAAAGGAAGATGCACAGTGGCCCTTTTGTTTGGATTTCAGCTAAAACACGGGAAAATGGCATATAGAAACAAAATTTAGAATTTTGTACTGTCTGCACTGTGACGGTTCCATCTACATTATCTACAACTTCCACCTGGTTTATGGACATTTTTTAGCCTAAGAGAAAAAGCGGTTGGTAGTGACCCTTCCTCCTTAAAGAAACCCCAGCTCCTGTTGTGTTTGCCTGAGTGGCAAGTAAGGTCACAAACACTTTGGTGAAGGTACTTTTTCGAAACTAGGCATCATCTTGCCATTATTCATATTCTCTTTCTGCTCCAGCAGGATGCAGAGGTCTCAGCTGTGTGCACTGCTCTAAAGCCCATCAGTGGAGGAGCAGCACAAATACTGAAATTTCCCTTCCCTGGAAAACTACAGCCATTTTTTGTGGGCTTCTTTTGAGCAGAAGGAGGGGGGGAAAACTGCTTTAAAACAAGGTTTTTTTCCCTCTATCTTATTTCATAATTCCCAGGCTAGTAGCATTGATAGAACGTTACAGAAAAGGCAGAAAAATGGAGAAGGAGCAAGAAGAGGAGCAAAGGACAAAACAGGGAAAAAAGTGTTGAGGGGGAGCGAGGAGAGTAACATGTGAGAACTTCCACAAAAAACATTTCCTGGCTGCAGTGGGAGGTCTCAGAGAGGGCTGAAAGCCTTGCATGTTTGATGGAGGCCGCAGAAAAGACATAATTTCACGCCAAAAAGAGATGTTAAATCTTGTAGGTTGAACCAATGCTGAACTGCAACGCGCAAACAGGCTACCTAAATCCCAGGGCAGGGGAGAAGCCAAAAGAAACATCAGGGAGACGGTACCATTTTAGGGGAAAAGTCTTTAGAATTTAATTAAGAACTACAAGAATGACGTAGGGGTTTTCCATAATTCACAGCTAAACACTGGAAGGATAGAGTGAATGTCTGGTAGAGATGGTATTATTTTCAGTTGCATTCTGAAGCCTTTAAGCTCAGAGACGGGGAGGATCAAGCAAACTCTCCATGAGGGACAACACAGCAAGGAATTTAATTCCTGTGGACATTTTCAAGCGGACATTGTGTGGGCTCCATGTATTTCCATCCTATGTATTTCCACCCATTCGATTAGGCTGAAGGCAAACATACAGTATCTTGAACGAGTTTCTGCTTCCTCCATCAGCACTTAATGGGTAAATCAAATTGAGGCTAATAGGAATGCAATTAACAACATCTGAGGTACTACTCCAGCTAGGATTTGATTATGACTGATTATGCTGCACACGTCAAGATCACTGCTAATCTTTGGCACGGGGAACTGATTAAAAGGGATTTTATTTATTTTTTTTTTACATTGATTATATTTTTCTTTAAAAACTTCCCACAAACAATCTGTTGGTATTGCAAAATGTTGTTTTGGTTTTTTTCAAATCATTGATGCAAATTGGGCTGAAGCAAACATTTTGAGCAAAAAGGTGCCAGAAGTTTTCCTAAGAATGATGACATTCAGATAGTTATAATGCAATTTCCTTTTCCAGTTTGTAAGAGGGGCAGGTAATGCCCTGTCAAACCACTCACCTGTACGTTCTTTGCACTTTCTGGAAAGATGATCATACTCACATTTGTTCTCATTTTCTGCTGTGAGGGTGGTGAGACACTGGCCCAGGTTGCCCAGAGAAGCTGTGGCTGCCCCATCCCTGGAGGGGTCCAAGGCCAGGCTGGATGGGGCTTGGAGCAACCTGGTCTGGTGGGAGGTGTCCCTGCCCAGGGCAGGGGGTTGGAAATAGATGATCTTTAAGGTCCCTTCCAACCCAAACATCACAGTAAAGATTTTTTTCCTAGCATCTAATCAAAATCTCCCCTCTTTCATTTAAAAACCATTACCCCTCATCCTATTAATCCAGTCCCTGACAAAAAGTCCTTCCCCAGCTCTTCTGTAGCCCCTTCAGATACTGAAAGGCTGCTCTAAGGTCTCCCTGGAGCCTTCTTTTCTCCAGGCTGAACAACCCCAACTCTCTCACCCTGTTGTCACAACAGAGGGGCTCCAGCACTCTGATCGCCTTGATGGCTCTCCACAGGACTTACTGGTAGAGAAAAAAAAGTCTTCCTAAAAATATTTCCTTAAAAAAAAAATTTCATCAATAAACTAAGAAAGTATTAATAGTACTCAAATGCTTAGAGATGGAATAGTTTACTCTTTACAAAAAAATTTGAAATATTGTGTTTGACTTAACAAAAACTTTATTTATCTTTTTTTATTTGCTGGATGTTTGACATGGTTGTGTTTTTTTCCTTTTGGTTTTACTCAAAAAATAATTTTTGGTTATTTTTAATGTTAGGAGACTGACAAATCGATTAGGCATGATGTATTGGAAATAATAAATCAGACAATCTGTTTGGCACCTTCACTGCTAAAATAAACACAGCTAATTAGATACAGATGATAACAGCAATTCTTCTAGAGCTAAACAGTAATCCCTTGAAAAGGATGGTTTTGTGATATCACCACTTGGACAGGGCTTGGGAAATCTGAGTTTGATTCCCAGTTTTGCAGATCATCTCATATAAGCTATTTCATCGCACTTAAGCTCATCACCCAGGCACAAACAGACACCTCCATAGTTGAGTCATCTTGTGTCAGATGCCTGTCTAGGATAAGACCCCAGGGGGTGGCTGTTTCTCTCTACTTACTACAAAACTGCTGAGAATCCTGCTTTTTTTTTTTTCTGGCTTAGGCAAGTCCTTTTAACTTCAGAGAAAAGAGTCCTTGGACGAAGATCTATTTTTCTTCATCACCTTCCAAAGCTGGCCAAGGTAGTCTGCACCCTGTCAGAAACTATACCAGAATTTGCAAAGGGCAATGGTTTTGGTTGTGCTGAATGATATCTGTCATTATGATGGAATAGCCTACCCATCTAAAGAATGAAGATACAAGTCCCCCATAAAATTTGTCTAGGAAAGATAGAAAATACTGTTCTTAAGATGTTCCTTGCTGTTCCCCCTTCTGCTCAAAATAATTTAGCTGCTGTGGCCAGAACCATGCTTATCTATGCTGAAGGACTCGACTTTCTTGTCCGCTTTATTCAGGTATCTTGGTGAAATCCTTGTATGGCCCAGGCACTTAGCAAAGAGCAATTGTAACTGATAGGAAGATCTGCACTTCATAGAATCATAGAATCATTTAGGTTGGAAGAGACCCCTGGGATCATCAAGTCCAACCATCAGCCCTACTCTACAAGTTCTCCCCTACACCATATCCCTCAACACCACATCTAATCTACTCTTAAGCGCAGTCAGGGATGGTGACTCCACCACCACCCTGGGAGGTACCTCACTTAAGGTAGAAGAGGACATGGGTCTGCAGTCCATGCACAGAGTCTGGAGTGAGTATTCAATATCTTCTCCTGGGAGATGGAAAAGGAGAATTTGTCTCCCCTGTCTTTAGTCAGGATACTTAAAAGTATCTGGTCTGATCTAGTTGTCTCGGTGCTAGTGAGTGGAGAATGATTGACACCTACAAGGACAATACGTCATATTTTCATGATGCATCATGTTCACACTCTCCACCTTCCTGAAGGGAGGTTGTGAAGAGGAGGGGGTTGGCCTCTTCTCCCAGAAAACTAATGACAGGACTGGAGGGAATGGCCACAAGTTGCACCAGGGGAGATTTAGATGAGATGTCAGGACAAACTTTCTCCCCCAGAGTGGTCAGGCACTGGAATGGCCTGCCCAGGGAGGTGGTGGAGTCACCGTCCCTGGTTGTGTTCAAGAAACATATGGAGGAGGTGCTACAAGACATGATTTAGTAGCTCAGTGGGTAGGATTGGTGACAGGAGGAGGTTTGGACTAGATGATCTTGGAGATCCTTTCCAACCTTGTGTTTCTATGATCCTATATCTTAAACGAGGTCTCACCAAGAAGTTTTTCATAGAAGTTAATTATAGACTTGTCTCTCTCCATTGATGACAGAGGAAACATAAATGACCAGTTTGGACTAAATATGTTCCTTGAAGATGGCTGAAGTTAGGTGAGATGCATCTTACTTCCAAATGTCTCAATCCACACGCAGAGTCTCCACTTTATTTCTCTGCAGTTACAAAATGCAGTTTCAAGACATTCTTCTAAAATGTCCTCCCTCAAAAATGCTTGGTTTCAACATTTCAAGCTGTTGCTGCCCAGGGCTCATTAGTCTGGGAAGAGCGATCTTAGCAGTTCTCATAGATCTGGGCAGAATTCCCACAGATCATTGTTCTTTCCAGTCATTATTCCACGGGCTGCTCTTGAGTCAGAGTCTGCCTTCATATACCACACATAAGCTTATTCAGAGTCTCCTGCCTGCACTACAGGGCAGATGAATGACCATGAAATAGTAAAAGCCATATGCGACCTACTTAAATACTAAACAGATTACTGATTCGTGGCTTCGTTACTGATTAAGAGAATTTTTGGGTTTGGGGAGAGGTTCATAATTTGCCATTTCCCTGCTTAAATCCTAAAATCCTAGTGAACCTGTGGTGGTTATATGGCACCCTTCCTACTCAATTAGAACACCCTTTTATTCAAAAGGCCAGCTGTCTGAAGATGGTCTGCATACACTGGAACAATATCCAATTAGGACACTGGAATATAGGTGCAGCTGGAGGAGGAGGTACAGTGAGATTCCCAGGACCCAAACTGCTCCAAACTAATTGCTACCATTTTTGTTGTTATCATTGTTCACTTCCCAAAACACATCAGGCATCTCTTCCTCTAGGGCAACTTTCTTGGCATCTGCAGCAAAGAAGCTGAGAGTTGAGTCTGAGCAGCAGGTGGATTGTCTTTTCACAGTGAAGGATGTTTCCACCCAAAGGGACTGGAGGTACATTGGTAGTATGAGACAGCAGTGCCCCTGCAAGTGCTTTTACTATTCTGGGAATTTATAGAGGACTTGATGCCTACAACTTCAATCCTGTTCCTCAATACCACATTCACTTTAGATTATGTGTATACCCACAGGTATGTATTTGCTTCCTCAACAGAGCTATTGTAATTGCTTGAAGGGGGTCATGTAGGATCATAGAACTATAGAATGGTTAGAGTTGGAAGAGATCTGCGAGATCATCAAGTTCCAACAGTGTAGCTCAGCAATGATAACTGAACCAGAGCTCAAACATTTTGAAGTTTGGAAGAAGTACGTAAACACACAATTCGTAGTAGTAGTAGTAACAATAATGATGATCATAATAATAAAACTCATCCTAAGTTACATCCCTGTCATGGTTTCAGCCAAAATTTACCAAAACCAGACTGACAGATGGCCCTTCCTCCCCCCAAAAAATAAAGGAGAGGAAGAGGATAAGGACATTTATGAGTTTAGAATGAATTAATGTACTATAATGAAGTACTGATACTAAAATTAAAACACATACAAAAAAAGGAGGAAAATAATGAAACAGATACAATATATACAAAACCATATCAGGCTCCCAGGATGAGGATCACGTCACCAGCAGCCATTGGGAAAAGTCCCAGACTGGACTTGGTGATCAACAGGAACTGGATTACAGAAGTGGAGTCAGGAATGCTTGGGTTGGGGTCAGAGGCAGACGAACAGACAGGGTCCTCTTCAGACATCAGACATAAAAGAGAGTTGACCCTTTGATCCCTCAGCTTTTATACTCAGCATGATGGGGATGGGATGGAATATCCCAGGTGGTCAGTTTGGGGTCACCTGTCCTGTCCTCTCACCTCCACAGGGGTGACCCCTCGACGCTTTTCAGCTTCCCACCTTCCAATGGGGCAAATAATGGAATTCCCTTGGTTGTTCCAGCAATCAGTATAGGCCAGGGCCTCTCTGCACCGTTCCTTGGTGTGATCAGGTCTTATCACTGTAAGAGTGAGCAGTTTTCTGAACACTAAGTTGTCAGTTTCAGAGTTTAGTGAGGTAGAAGGGGCCCATCTGAAAAATTAGAACTGTAAAACAGAAAATTGGTTCTGTTTTACCTCAATCTAGGACAATCCCTCTGCCAACTGGGATTCTCAACCAGTTACAAGAATACTGAACCACTCCAGTAATTCTTTTTGTACCGTTTCTGAGCTGGCTGAGACATAAGATCCCTGGAACACATTCAGGAAATCCAGATCTGATGAAAATGCCTGCCTATTTCCAAACCAGGGAAGCTTGTAAACGCATCCAAGATTGTGGATGCTTAACCATAACTGCACGTCTTTGCAGTATGCCTGTCAAAGGTTTGGTACCACGTGAAACTGTCACTGTGAAATTCAGAAGCATGACAAAAAATCATCTGGTTTTGCTGTAAAGTTTAAACCCAACCCCCTTGTATACTGAAAAACTTAGGTTCACATTCTTGTTTACCCTGAACACCCAAGGGACTTTATACCTCCAGCCACACGTAAAGCCAACTAGGAGTGTTCCTCATCAAGGTGAAAGTGTTCCAGCAAAGACTGTTTCAAAATCCAACAGCAAAGTTTTTTCCCCAGAGGAATGGCAAGGTAGACAGATGGGAGCAGTGGAATAGGAAAAATAAGAATGACATGGAATGCAGAATACCACTACCCCAGTGCCTCTCTTCTTTCTGCAGACAGCTTTAACCTGTTTTCACTTACTGACATCCTCAACATCAGCAGCGCTTGCAGTATTTGCAAGAGTGGGATCGTGGGTGGTCTTTGTCTTGTTCTCATTTACTGCAGCTCAGCAAGAACTCAGCAGTGCAGTTTATAATTGAGATGAGTCCTTAGAATAAAGGAGAAGCTGTCGAGCATTAGAGAAGAGAATATGAACAAAAGAAAGCAAGCCCTCAAGTAAAACAAGGAATGTGAAATAGTGTTGTTTCTTGGAGTCTCGCATTCTAGGCTGGAGTTGGAGCTACATGAGCCCCCACACCTCTTTTGGTGGGATTGTTTAGTTTGAGGAAGAGGAGGCTGAGGGGAGACCTCATCGCTCTCTACAACTGCTTGAAAGGGCATTGTAGGGAGGTTGGTGCTGGTCTCTTCTCACAGGCAATGAGCGATAGAAGGAGAGGGAATGGCTGCAAGCTGCAGCAGGGTAGGGTGAGGCTGGCCATGAGGAAAGTTTTTCACAGAGAGAGTGGTCAGTCAGTGGAATGGGCTGCCCAGGGAGGTGGTGGAGTCCCCATCCCTGTCTGTGTTTAAGAGTAGATTGGATGTGGTGTTGAGGGATCTGTTGTAGGGGAGAACTTGTAGAGTGGGGCTGATGGTTGGACTTGATGATCCCAGGGGTCTCTTCCAACCTTAATGATTCTATGATTCTTCCAGGAGCATCCTGTGCACCACATCCCCATGCCCCAACACCTCAGGAACTCCCTGAAGGTCTGATTGGTTCTCACAGATCAGACAATCTGTGCCTCTTAAATTCCTTCTTCCTGCTGATGTCTTCTCTGCTCCCTTCTTCTCTGGTCCCCACCGCGAGAGGCAACCTGGATCTCTCACACTTTTACCCTCCCCAGCATCCTCTGTGTGTTAATTTTATGTGTTTTGGGAAGACAGTCAGATGAGAGATGGGAACACGGAAATGCAAACGCATGAACATGTCAACAGCTGCTGTAAATCTCTTTTGCTTAGAGAAATTGCTAAGCCACTGGAAGCTGGTCCTAGTACCAAAGGCATGATGGAGCTCCATAACTTCCTTGCCTCCCTCCTTTGGCTTTCACCCAAATCATTTAGGTTCACCCCACTGACATTCAGATTCTTCTCTGAGATGTTAAAGTTGGTTCCCCTTAGAGAAATATAGGAGTCTTAAGAAAGGGCGTTAGGGCTTAATTACCTTCAACTAGTGATTGGCCTTGGTTTTAAGGCCAGGCTGGATGAGGCTTTGAGCAACCTCGTCTGGTGGGAGGTGTCTCTGCCATAGCAGGGGGTTCTGAACTTGATGATCTTTACGGTCCCTTCCAGCACTAACCATTCTATGATTCTATGACTATTTCAGCATTTATAGGACTAAGAGAGACCTCATGAAAACTAAGACCATGGCTCCCACAAAGGATCTTAATATACTCTGCAATATATCAATTTTGCAGGATCTTTCTTTACCTCTTATTTTAAAACTAAGAATTCAAACTCATATTTATATTCATATTTATATTCATTCTGGGTTTCTCATGATGTTGTACCTATGGCTGACAGCTCAGCTTAATCTCAACAGTACCTCTTCAGCAGTGGCTCCAGGCTGGGTCCTGTTCCATCTGGGCAGCCTGAAGGTTCCTCTAGGGCCTTAAAATATTTTAAAGGGTCTCATTCTCTTCCCAAAATTGCTTGTGTGGCCAACCACCTCCTTCAAGCTCCGCTGCTACCAGTGCAAAATGGTTATCCTGCATTTTGTACAGAGTTTTCTCTTCCTATAAATGATCAGGCCAGATGTGCAGTAAAAAACTGGGCCTCTGGAGCGGAGGGTTACCTTGGCGGTAGCCTGTCCCTAGTCTCACTTTGAATGCCCTCAAATCACCCAGAAGGTTTTGAGGGGAAATTATCTTGGTTTCACAACCCACAGAGGGTGTGACATTTCTTCACAGTCGTGTTGTGAGGCGAGTTGGGTAACTCTTATACGGTACTTTGGGAGTCAGAGTGGAAAGTATTCCTATAAATGTTTCCACGATATTTTTTCCTTAATTAAACATTTCACTTCTCATACTAAGACATTCCCTTGGCATTAAACAGTAGAAAGAGCCTGAATGTAACTTTGGCCACGGGCAGAAGCATATTGTAAAACAGACAAGATTTTCTAACTTCTTTTTGTCCCTCCCCACGCTTTTAGCACAAGACGAAGGGGAGAGTGGCGAATGCCCCCAACAGCAGGTTTATTTGTCAGCTGACAATGGCAAACCCGTAATTCTGACGTCTCCTGGGTGAGAAGGGTGACGTTTTAGTGAGCAAGTGCTTCCCCTTCATTCCCTTCTCGGTTTGCGATTTCCTTGGCGGGGCCGCCGAGTATAAATGCTGGGGGATGGACACTAGATGGAGACAGATGCTCCTGCGTAGGAGCGTAGGAGATCTCCTGTGGCGAGCTGACATTTCCCATCAAACAAGGAGCTGAGGTTAATGAGGTGCCGACTGTTCCGAAGCAGCAGGAGGATTTAGGCATTAGAGAGGTTTTACTACCTCTCTCTCCCCCGACGTCATCTCGGACCTCAGCAAGCAGCTTTTTTAGGGGCTAAATTTGAGCTTTGCTGTCATGTGAATGTCGTATTAGTTCATGGCGAAGTTGTAGGGTATGTGGGACATTGCATAAATCACATGTTTTCAAAGGGGTGAATCCAAGGAAAAGGTAACTTTCATTAATCTCTTTCTACTCTATCTATGCCTGGGATCAGAGGACTTTGCTAAAACCACAAACTGTATTTGTCTTTGGTGACTTACCTTCACATTTTCAGAACATATCCCGAAGGTACATACTCGCTGCAGCACTGGAAACAAACCATGGGGAAGAAAAAGGTGAAAGTTTTGGAGTTGGGATGGGATAAACATCTGGAAGGCTAGAGCTTTTTCAGAATATTTCCAACTATCCACCTACCAGAAGCTTTCAGCAGCCTGGTGGTAAAAACCCCATGGGGTAAGCAAGGCATGACGAAGGTATGTTCATAACTCGGAGTCAGAGATGTCCTTGTCCTCCAGATGAGCATCCATGAACTGTTTGGAAATTCAGATCTGGTTTTGAATACAATAGTTAGTATTTGATTAAAAAAAAAAAGTAATCAAAACCAAAACAAAACACAAACAAATAAATCAAAAAGACCCCAAAGAGTTACTATTAGAAACTCTCAACCAAGCACTTCTAATCTCAAGGGGCCCTCCAGTTTCCAGAAGGGTCCCAAAGGTGATGCTTGCTTTTTCTGGTTGTTTGTTGTTTGGTTTTTTTTAAACTCATCTCTGATTTTGACCATTGACAATAAAACTGTGAAAGAGGAAATGGCCTCATCTGAAATTGCTCAAGAGCTGGCCCTTGGGAGGCAGCAGAGCCTGGTAAGTGAAAACAGGGGTGCTGGAGGACGTGAGACCTCCAGCTGAGGGAACGTGAGTGACTCACCGCCACATCAGCACCCCCAGCTGCGGGCTTTCACCCTGAGGTCACTGGGAAGCAGCTGATACCTACATTTAAAGAAATGGAAATATATTGCTCTGCAAGGTGATACCCTGTCTCACCCAACAGGGTTTCTGTGCCCCTACTCCAGCCTCAGCTCTGAGCTCTGCTGGCTGAGAGGGGAATTTTAATCAGGAACTGGAGCAATAGGATGAGGAGAAATGGTTTTAAACTGAAAGAGGGAAGATTTAGGTTAGATATTAGGAAGAAATTTTTTGCTGTGGGGGTGGTGAGACCCTGGAAGAGGTTGGCGAGAGAAGCTGTGGCTGCCCCATCTCTGGAGGTGTTCAAGGCCAGGATGGATGGGCCTTTGAGCATCCTGGTCTGGTGGGAGGTGTCCCTGCCCAGGGCAGGGGGTTATAATGCAATGATCTATAAGGTCCCTTCCAACCCAAACCATTCTATGATTCCATAGAATGGAATCTTACCTTTCTCCAGAGGTAAATGAAATCTCATGAATTGTGGTAGACCGTCATGTCCCTCATGATGACATAAGAAAAGGGCAGACAACAGAAAGGGAGAATTCACAAAATTGAGGCTTTCTTTTGTAAATTATTTGTTTTTCCAGACACATTATTTGTTTTTATTAATATTTATTTCTATATATTTATTTATATTATAATATTTTATTTTAATACATATTTTTGTATTTATTAGTATTGTGCTTTTATTAGTATTATAATAATACCTATTTTTAGTATATTTATTTGTCTTTATTTTTTTAACAGGAAGGTAATGGCATAAGTGTGCATTTATGTAAGCACACCTGAGCTGCAAGATTTTGGAAGTCTATCTTTACATCCCAAACAAGTGTAGATACAATAATGACCAGCCAAGAAGAAAGTGATGCAATGGGGAACAGCTGTTGTTAGAACTTAGCCACATCACTGAAACCAAGCACGCTTTCAGGGAAACAAGACCCATGAAGGAAAACACAGCCTGGTGGTAGGAACAATAGCCACATATGTTGGGGTTAAAGTCCATTCTCCACCTGACTTGAAAGCATTTGTGATGGAAAAATAAACTGAGGTCTGATTCAAACAAAATCAAAGTCTGGAACAACTTGGTTTTATCAGAAATACGGAGATTTTGCTATCTTTCCACCGCAGAACGAGAACAAACTTCTGCTATATAATTAGACATGATACCTTCTTAACAGCTCTGCATGTTTTTGACTCCCTTACCCCTTCACTCCCCCGTTCCCTGGCTTTCCAAGTGATGAAAGCATGGGGAAGCTGTCAAGAAAGCACATTTATGCTTTGGAAGGACCACTCCAGTCCACACAAAGACCGGCAGCTCAGCTCTGAATTTCATTCATGCTCTCAGTAAATGACTTCTCTGGCACTTGTGTAATGAGGCAGGTTGCTCTGACACAGAAACAGAATAAGGGAACTGCACTGAGCGTAGAAGTAAATGTAGATTCAGAGGCTCTGAGGTAAAATCCTTCAACCTTGATGAGTACCAGCGGAAGAAAAGTAAATGGAGCTTTGGCATTCTCAAAAATCTTATATTCTCCCAAGTCAGAGGCGATGGGACAAGAATAAACAGCCTCAAGTTGCATGAAGGGAGGTTCAGATTGGATATCAGGAAAAATTTCTTCACAGAAAGGGTTATTAAACATTGGAATGTTCTGCCCAGGGAAGTGGTTGATGCACCATCCCTGGAGTATTTAAAAGCTGGGATGACACAGTGCTTAGAGGTATGGCTTAGTGACGTTTTTCTATCAGTTAGGTAGATGGTCAGACTAAATGACCTTAAAGGTTTGCTCCAACCTAGGCAGTTCTATGATTCTACGTTTGCTTGCCTTTGGATTTTTAGGCATTTAGAAAGTAGAAGGAAACTGATATTTTTGCCTGTGTTGTATAACTTTAGATACGGTGTGGTGAGAGTTGGGGCCTGCACATCTGAATTCAGAAAGGACAGGATCATGTACGGGCAGTCACCCACTAGTCTAATACTGAACCCCATACAATATAATGTTAGTTATTACCACAGCTTCAAAAGCAGGGATTTGAGACCCCACCCGGAGCACTATGTCCAGCTCTGGAGTCCTCAACATAGAAAGGACATGGAACTGTTGGAATAGGTCCAGCAGAGGGCCATGAAGTTGCTCAGAGGGATGGAGCACCTCTGCTATGAAGACAGGCTGAGAGAGCTGGTGTTATTCAGCCTGGAGAAGAGAAGGCTCCGGGGAGACCCCTTCCATTGTCTGAAGGGAGCCTACAAGGAGAGCTGGAGAGGGACTCTTTGTCAGGAAGTATAGTGACAGGAAAGGGCAATGGCTTTATATTGGAAGAGGGGAGATTTAGATGAGATACTAGAAAGAAATTCTTTGCTGTGAGGGTGGTGAGACACTGGAAGAGGTTGCCCAGAGAAGCTGTGGCTGCCCCATCCCTGGAGGGGTTCAAGGCTAGGCTGGATGGGGCTTGGAGCAACCTGGTCTGGTGGGAGGTGTCCCTGCCCAGGGCAGTGGGGTTGGAACTGGATGATCTTTAAGGACCCTTCCAACTCTAACCATTCTGTGATTCCGTTAAATCAGGTATCCTGTCTTTTTTTCTTAAAAGTCTATAAAATGTATTGATAAATGTTTTTTTTCTCCTTGAAGGTAATAATTCTCTTCTTTGGAAAATTGCATAAACCCAGCTGCACTGGCTTTAGCTCAAGGTATTAATTAGTTCCAAGAGAGGCAGTTGAAAGGTTTTTGAAGTTTGTCTTAGATAAGTTTTCAAAACACTGATTCAAAAAAACTCTGTGAACCTGTTTGACACAGAAATGCTGAAAGACTTTGCTGAGAACCTTTCACTACATCCTGGAATGATTGTCCTTCTTGTAGCCAGAGGTGCCCGATTGCTGCAAACACAGAGTTGGAGAATATTTGCTCACATTCCAGCATTCGGTTTGTCTGTAATTCTCTCCCTTGAACGTTTTCACACAGAGAATATTTTTCTTTTTCTTTGTTCATGTCACTGAGAAATGCCAGTTCTTTTGCTTGTATCTGTAACCGGAAATGGGTGCTTAAGCACAAATAATTAATTTTCTTAGAAACTTTCAGCAGTCTGGTCAGAAACCAAAATGGAGAGAATAGATCCCACCCCCTGAACAATGAATGCTGAACAGGCAAAGCCAGTATTTATGAAATTCCAGATAATGCAAGCAAGACTACCGACATTTGGATTACTCTTGCTAAATACAGATGTAGAAACTGAGCTTGCTTCAAGAGCTTCTTGGCCAAAAAATTTAAATATGCCAGATAATTTTTTTATTATGTTTTTGCCATCTTTGGTAATTCAAAACTACTTTAACTCTTCTCTGAACCACGGGTTACTGACGGTGGAGGTTTAAAGGGTGACTGTCATAAAGTACAGTTTCTTTAGCTTTTAGACTATGTTGCAGAGCCCCATTCTTTGGTCTTGTGGTTTATTTTGAGCTTTCAAAGTAAATTCATATTTTTAAAACTGATTATCTCTGACAGTTTTACTATCTCAGGGAGGACCTTCTCTGATATTACCATATCAAATCCTTAAAGAAACATGAGGGAAAAGTATTGAGCCACGGGTCATCAGCTTTAATTGCACCAACATTGAAAGACAAGGGCCAGATATAAAGTTTGTTTACTGCCTCTCAAAAGCCAAATAACCCAACAACCATGGTGAAAATACTCACATTTCCATAAATTCAGCTTGTATCAGAAATTTTGACTACTTAACGGGTCAGTTCATAGAATCATAGCACACCAGGTTGGAAGGAAAGGAACCTCAAGGATCATCTGGTCCAACCTTTCTTGGCAAAAGCATGGTCTAGACATGGTGGCCCAGCACCCTGTTCAGCTGAATCTTTAAAGTGTCCAATGATGGGGAATACACCACTCTTCTGAGGAGATTATTCCAACAGCTGATTGTTCTCAGTGTGACAAATTGTCCTCTCGTGTCCAATCAGAATCTCCCCTGGAGTAACTTTTACCTCTTTCCCCCTGGCTTTCACATGTTACTCCTTATAAAAAAGGAGTCTCCATCTTCTTTGTAGCCACCCTTTAAATACCAGAATGTAGTGAGGGTCTCCCCTCAACCTCCTTTTGTATAGCAGGGAACAAAGCTGAACTCAGTATTCCAGGTGTGGCCAGTGAGTAGACTGGGAAAATGACTTCTTTACCTCTGCTGGTGATGCCCTTGCAGATGCAGCCCAGCATCCTGTTGGCTTTCTTTGCCCCAGCAGCACACAGTTCACTCATATTTAGGTTGTTGTCCACTAGAACGCCCAGGTCCCTTTCTATGCAGCTGCTCCTCAGCCAGATAGATCCCAGCCTGCGTTGCACTGCTGGCTTATGTTTTCCCAGGTGCAAGGCCAGTTGTTGGAATCTTGAAGAAACCTTATATGATGTAGCTGTTGTTTAGGAAAGAAGATAGTGAGGAAATACCAGCTCCAAGTGACCAGACCCTCCATGGGCTAGGCATACTCTATTGTCCCAGGGGATACAGTACTAACTGTTTGAGGATGGTGCCACCATGGCCCTCTGCATGTTTGCAGAAGGACTGAGGAAACCACTGAATCTTCCTGAACTCCAGTGCCTCTGGGGGTGATACATACAGACCCATGTCCGGGACTGTGGCTAAACCCATAAAGTGCAAGTAGGGCACGCAAAAGACAAATACCTGGGCTGTGTAAGCTACAAGTGGCACTTATGAATGAGTAAGCTTGTTTTCTTTTTGCAGATCACCCCCTTTTTAAGGTGCAAGTTACGCACTGGAGTTATTTGGCAGAGGAAGGGGGAGCATGGTTTATAGATCACAGAACCTGCTTCCTCTCTCAAGCCGTGCGTCATTGCCTTGGGGGGACTGTTACCGTAACCGAGCCCCGAGCGAGTCAGTCCTGTTGTCTGTCTGGCCACAAAAGCTTTTTAAATACAGACACTGCTGAAGGCTGCTCCGGAGCCCAGCAGATGTCTGCAATCAGCTGCCGACTGGTGTTTGTCTCCTGGGCTGACCAGTGCTTTTGGCTGGCAGCAGATATCGAGGCTATGAAGTAATGCTGTCGAGAAGAAGCATATAGGCATGGAGACTGGTACTGTCTCACAGGAGCTTACTAATCCTTTTGCAGAGCAGTCAGAGACAACAGACGTGAAATCAGCAGTAGGAGCAAGTTTTGGAAGATTTGGTTGTGATTAACCTTTCACGGGGGATGAGTATCTTCCTATAGCTCCTTTGTTCCTGTGTAGTTTTGATAAAAAACTTCATAGACATGTTATAGTGCTCCCCAACAACCCGATAGGCTATTTCCAGCTCTTATAGTTTTAAGCTAAATACCAGGCACCTTATCCAGTTTCCATTCGAATTTCCTTCGGGGCCAAGAGAAGTCTGTCTGAATGAGAACAAAGAATCTGAGTATCTTGCTCTCCTTATCCAAGGGCTGTCACCACTGGTACCTGCGAGTGACCATAATGTCACTTACAGTAGACAGCTTAAGTTCAAAACCCTTCTCCCCTTCCAACTCAGCTGCTTTTCCCACTAGCCTTTGCTCTCATTAACATAACGAGCTTTGCATTGCAAGGCCACTGTGCAAACAGTGGTGGAGCAAACACAGTTCGCTCTGGTGGTGGGTGCAGGTGTTTTACAGCACCCAATTCAACTCAGGCAGACATCACTTTAGCGCCTGTTCAGCACTTTTCATTAGCACCAAGCAAGATTTCTCTGCATCCTCTGTGTCTTACATGTATTTGGTAGCTCCTGAAGGCTCCAGCTGAGGTCCAGGCCCCGTTGTATTGTGGGGAGGCTCACGGCCTCAGTCAGTACTGCAGACATTACTCTAATTTGTGGTTACTCTCCGTGTTCCCACACCGTATTTTTCTCACTGAGTAGCTTTGTGTTGGAGTAGCTCAAGTGACATAAGCTTTTGGCTGGTGGAAACTATCAGCACTCCAGGAAAGGTACAATCCTGTGTTTATAGGGAATGACAGCCTTGTAGCTAAGGCACAGCTATCTTTTGATGCAAAGGCTTGTGTTTCATCTTGCGAAGAAATTAAAGCTCTCTAACTTCCTCCGTTTTCACCTTGTTTCTAAAAGCTAGCTATGCACCGAGGCAACAGAAGTAGCATCATGGGATTGAGCTAAACAAGAAAAGGTTTCTCAATAGCAAATGCTGAAAGGAATGCATTTCCAGGAAGTACATTGTGTAACCTATGAATGCATCTTGTAGTTTAAATAACGGGTTTGCTGATGAAGTGGAAGCCTGCCTGAGGCAACTTGCGAGCAGACAATAGCGTTAGATCACATAGATCAATAACTGGCCCAGCTACTGCTGAAAATTACTAGAGACACAGGAAAGGGACCGGTTTTCAGCTGGTTATATTTGTCTATCTTAGTCGTTAGACAATTATACTACTATTGTACCTTTTTGTACCGCCATTATACTCCTATACCACTGTTATACTTCGACAGGAACAGAGTGTGCTCTTTTGGCTCCAACCTACGTGCTGAGGCAATCGCAATCCTCAGCACTTTGTGCCACCAGGGAGGCCGAGACGGCGCGGGCTCTTGTGCTCCGAATACAGGCTGTCCCTTCAATACATGCACTCATCAACAGGTCACAGACAACTACAAGACATGCAGCTCGTACAGATCCATCCCACCAAAACAGTGAGAGCGCTGGGAGCGAGCGGTAAGGTTACTGGTACAGCTGCACCTGTGAAGATCTTGTACCTCTGCGTTACTACAGAATGTTTTGGGTTTTTTTTTTAAATAACGATGAAATAGGGAATCATTCATTCGAATGATAACATTGATATTAGGAATAAAAAGTAGAGGATACTTGATTGATCAAGATTTTTCCCAACAACCACTATACTCCCCCAAAGTCAATCTCACCTCCCTAAAATCTACTTCTTTCTATATTTTAGCCGTCACTTTTTTTTTATTAGTGTAGAAGGGCAAAGATATCACCACAGTGTGGTGTACAGATATCTTGTTTGGTCTCACCTTGAGTGCTCTGTCCAATTTTGGGCCCCTCACCACAATAAATACATTGAGGTGCTAGAGCGGGTCCAGAGAAGGGCAACAGAGCTGGTGAGGGGTCTGGTGAGTAATTTTTATGAGGATCGACTGAGGGAGCTGGGGGTGTTCAGCCTGGAGAAAAGGAGGCTGAGGAGAGACCTTCTTGCCCTCTTCAGCTCTCTGAAAGAAGGGTGCAGGCAAGGGTGGGTTGGTCTCTTCTGCCAAGTTACAGGGGATGGGAAAATATAAAACAGCCTCAAGTTGCACCAGTGGAGATTTAGATTGGATAGCAGGGAAAATTTCTACACTGAAAGGGTTATCAAAGAGTAGAATGGGCTGTGCAGGGAAGTGGTGGAGTCACCATCCCTGGAGGCAGATGTGGTGCCGAGGGACATGGTTTAGTGATGGTGTTTGTCAGTGTTGGTTTAATGGATGGACTTGATGATCATAGAATCATAGAAACACAAAGTTGGAAAGGAGCTGCAAGTCCAACCCTCCTCCTGTCAGCAATGCTACCACTAAGCTACTAGATCATGTCTTATAGCACCTCGTCTAGATGCTCCTTAAACACCGCCAGGGACGGAGACTCCACCACCTCCCTGGGCAGAACATCCCAGTGCCTGACCACTCTGGGGGAGAAAAAGTTCTTCCTGACATCTCATCTAAATCTCCCCTGGTGCAACTTGTGGCCATTTCTTTGAGCCCTGGATTTGAAAGGTCTATGATCTGAAAGGTCCCTTCCGGCCTTGACAATTCTATGTTTCTATGTATTGGGTACATAGGAACAGGAAGCCTCTCCCTGCCAGAGGTACCAGAGAAAAAGTGAAATAAGTGAATTGCCTCACAGGTTAAATGCTGTGCAATATGTAACCAGCAGCTCCTTCAGGGTCTTGTCTCTTGCACAGCACGTTGTGCAGGAAATGGTAAGAGGGAGGAAGAAAACAATATATAGACTGAATAGATGGGCATATGTTAATGGAATGGCCTTCAACAAGGCCAAGTGAAAGGTCCTGCACTTGGGCCACAACAACCCCATGGATGGCTACAGGCTTGGGGCAGTGTGGCTGGAGCTGCCTGGCAGAAAAGGACCTGGGGGTGCTGGTCAACGGGCGGCTGAACATGAGCCAGCAGTGTGCCCAGGTGGCCAAAAAGGCCAATGGCATCCTGGCTTGCATAAAGAATAGTGTAACCAGCAGCACTAGGGAGGTGATTGTCCCCTTGTACTCAGCACTGGTGAGGCCACACCTTGAGTCTTGTGTCCAGTTCTGGGCACCTCAGCACAAGAGAGATCTGGAGGGGCTGGAGCGAGTGCAGAGGAGGGCAACNTATGAATAAAGGTGGCCAAATGTATGTAGAGCGAAGCACCGAAATGAGGAGTAACATTAAGAAGGAGGGAAATGGAGAAGAGGGAGAAAGGAAGAGAGTGTGGCTTGGGTTCAAATGCTTTTGGGAAAGAAGCTTTTGAACAGTGAGCAAATGTTGTTTTATGCTGCTTTGCCTATCTCTGTAATCAAATTTCCCTTCTGTCGTGATCCATCTGCAAGTTAGGAGGAACTTCTGAGCGAGGCGAACTTTTGAAGCCAGGAGAGGTAACAGCATGTTCTCAGCATCCTGCATCCTCTCCTGCCTTTTGCCTCATTAGCAACCAAATCTGTTTGGGTACACCGCTTCGGAGACCTCTCAACTTCTCAACGTACCCGTCGCCTTTCGCGCGGATATTTCCCGTGCTGAAGCCGTGCCAGAGAGATTTCTGAGAAGTCTCCATCTGCCGTATGACACACCCAGTGCCACGAGGGAGCTAAATCCCTCACCCAGCCTGACTTGCCAGTGAGATGACTCGGCAGACAAGATGTGAAACTGCGTGGGCTGGACTTCTCCTGCAGGCGCGTTCCCACCGAAAAGGTGGTTGTTTTTAGAAGAACACGGGTCCAGGGGCTGGCAGAGAGTCTGTTCTTCCTTCAGTCTTTGTCTTTGCACGGTCAGTGACCTGGCTTCGCACTGGGCAGTCTGGTAGCAGATGGTTTTTTCTTTTTTTTTTCTAAGGGAAAAGTTTTACAAGCTGAACTGGAAGAGCTAAAAGTGGTGAGCCAGATTTCCCTGGATAGGAACAATTATTTTCCTTCAGGAGAAAACTGCCTCTCAATACTTGCCTGCCCATCAGCTGGTGAAAGAGGACTCTGAGCCAGACCAACAGCTTTGGAGTGCTACTGCTATTAATCAGCAGCCAAATAATCTCCCAATTATGCAAAGAGTGAAACACCAGCTGCCCCGTCTCTTCAAGAGGTGGGTAAGGTGTTATCTTTGAGAGGTGGTACCAAGCAGACGTTAATGTGGACACATTAGATGATTTCCTCTCCGAAAAAAATCGCAGAACTGGCATGGTTTAAACCATTTATTTTTTTTTGCTTGCCCAAGGTTTGAAAATGTTGGTCTGGAAAATGTTGGCCTGGGTATTGTTGAGTTCTGCCTATTACAGACTATGGGAGAAACAAAATCCACTGAAGATCTGTGGCTGTTGTGGAGATGATTTCCACAAAACCCAAATAAAAAAATACATCCTTGTATCACATGTTTTAATATGCCCCATTGTTTCCTCCTCCAGCTCGGTGGCTGTCTCACACCAACGCCAAGAAACAGAGTACAGTACGTACTGTACCTGTAGTTTATGCATCTATTATTTGTGCAGATTTTTTCCGGGAGTAGATCATTTTGGGCAGGAACTGGTTGCCAGCTAGGCGAGGAGAGAAGGAAAAAACAAAATAAGGGCCCTTCGAGTGGGTGGTACTGGGAAGCAGAACACTATTGGTCTGTGCAGGCAGCAGGCTCTGGGTCTGGTGGTGTCGCTGACATCTTCTTCGAGCGTGGCAATAGAGGAGGACTATTATGGGAGCCACAAGCCCAGCATGCAATTAGGGTTAGGTAAAGGGATTGAGTAACCCTGCAATGGTTGCTGTTATACAACTCGTAAGACCGTGCCCAGGGAACAGAGGATGTAACTTAATACAGCAGCAATGATTCTTAACACTGTGACTGCCAAGGGTCAATTGCTATTCCCATTAAAAACCTTGTTTTGCAGCTAATTTAGAACCCAGACACTTTAATTTGCAGCAGGTTAAAGCTAAAGCCTGGCATGTACACTATTTTTTTTTTCCACTTTGAAAACTTAAATTAATTAGATAAAAAAACAAAACAACCACAGCATAATAGAAAATAACATTCTAAATATAGAACATCATTATAAATATTTTTATCCTTAATTTAGACCCAGACTCTTCAAAACAGTGAAAGGAGCTTGATGGGTTTAGACTTGTATTTTCTTCTCTTAAAACAAGGTCAATTTATATCTCAAAGCACACATCGGGTTGGCCTCTGCGCTGGAAGCCTCTTCCTTTGCAGTCTGTCTACCATTGTGCTTAATATACATTTAATTTACATCCCATTAATTAATATTTAACCTGAAATATTAGTTCTGGTTCTCAATACCTGATAACAAAACATTCAAAAGAAGCACTATGTTATTTTGCTTAATAAGACTGATTTTTTCTTCCTTGTTCTGCAGAGTATTTTCCCTTCATCTATATGGATTTATTACTTTTAGCAGTGTTAACCCTTCGTTTGCAGCAAGATTTTTCATTTTTTAATTGCCATCTACCTTAGCTGTAGTGCCATTCAATTGTAAAAACTGTAAGTAGAGGGAAAGGCTTAATTTAAACCCACCTGGATTTCTGTTTATAATGCACTCATATTATAAATGGCTTTATTACTTTATCATTTAACCCTGTGGCATCTAGCCAACAGTGAAAATATACTCTTTCCTGAACTTGGCAATCTTGAGTAAAGTGCAAAAAAAACCCCAAACCCCTAACACTTAGCAGGAGGTTTGTTTGATTAAGATGACAGGAGCAGATAATTAGATAATTACTTAATTCAGAGATTATATCCAGTTTACGGTCCTGAGCAAAACCACATGGTTGCAGAGGAGGTCTACGGGGTGGTGTGCTCCTCAGCTCATCCCCACATATTCTTTGGGCCCACAACATGTACATCATGATCACAGATCTACCACAGAGTAACACTGCAGGGGGCAGGAAGCCAAAGTTTTAATCTGTCTCTACCCCTATCACATCATTTGGTAAGACTGGGAATAGTCAAAGCATAGGCTTAGGGATGCCTTGGGCTGCTCTTCTCAAAATAGCCACAAACCTGGCTACAGAACATAAAGACCAAGGACATGGCTCATTAGTCCTATTATTTTCTGCATGGAAAACACTTAAGAAACACAGAAATGCAAAAAGAAGTCATCAGTCTGCCACAAAGAAGTAAGACTTTTCTCTCCTTTCTCCAATAGACTCATTAAAATTAGCAACACTGCTTTCAGAAGACCATATGGAATAGGACCACAGT
Organism: Jacana jacana; assembly: GCA_013400555.1. Classification (NCBI taxonomy): domain Eukaryota; kingdom Metazoa; phylum Chordata; class Aves; order Charadriiformes; family Jacanidae; genus Jacana; species Jacana jacana. The sequence goes on from VZTM01018214.1 coordinate 65,431, forward strand.
CTCTCTACAGCATCAGTTCCAAGATGGAGTTGTAAATTAGAGATTATAATTGTACATACAACATTTCGGCTGAGTTGGTTTGTCTAATTTTATTCTCAGTTTTAGCTCTTGTCCTTGAGAATTATTAAAACCAAAATCAGCTTTGTAAACACGACTCCTGAACATAGAATCATAGAATTGTCCAGGTTGGAAGGGATCTTCAGGATCATCTAGTCCAACCATCAACTGAACTCTGATAAAGAACCATGTCTCTACGCACTGTGTCAACCCATCTTAATAAATACCTCCAGGGACGTTGCCTCATCCACTGCCCTGGCCACTCCATTCCATCACAGACTGTAGGGGGGGATTATGTGATGCTGGAGGATTATCCCAAATCAGATTTGGAAGGCTACATGTTTTTAGGAGCTGCATGAATTCATAACCATTGCCTTCACAAAAAGGTATGAAAGGGATTATTTATAGGATCATTTTGCCTTCAAATGTCCTTCTGTCAATAGTGTTGTGTTATATCCCTGCATGCCTTTGCAAAATATGTTATTAATCAGATCTTTCTTATTGTAATTATTTAACTGCTGTGCATATTTACACTTAATATTTCTGAGAATTTGCAACAAAGGAAAACCAAGGATTCATAGCATAAGAAAAGGCTGTGAGTGCTAGGTGGCAAACAGCAAGGGGAGAAGTACAGTGAAGAAAATTAGTCCAAACCTGTTGTAATCATTTGGCCCCAGGAGACATTTAATTTGTTTTTTGTTCCTGTTCCAATCCATCATGACATTAATGGAGTTGACTTCATAGGTCAAGTGTCACTAAGAAATTGCATATTTTATTTAGCATTATGGGTTTCCAACCTGCCAGCAAGTCAATATTTATCAGAAACACCCCATTTAATATTTTTGTTTTCTACATAGCCTAATGCAAACTCCAAAATTGAGAACTTAGTCAGTGGTCCACTCCATCTACCTCCATCTGTAACAGCGTGTACTGATTCACAGTGCTGGCTGCCAAAAGGAAGGCAGAGCTGGAGTCTTGTTAACTTATTAAATGCCTTGAGTTTGCTGTTATTTGCAAATTCAAACTTTGGTGGTGGTTTTTGTGCTATTGTGGAACTTTCAGTCTATGAAATGAAGAATTTGTGTGTGCTTCTTAATATGCATTATTCAGAAAAACATTTTGAAGCTACTCCATCTGTTTCGTGACTTTAATCAGGTGCCTTCTATTTCTTTCCTCAGTCACAGAAGTAGCAATGGTACTTTCTTCAAAATCCAGTACAAACTCTTTTTAGAAAGAACAAGAATCTAAATTCAGGAGCATTTTCATTTGTCTTTGTATTGGTTTTCATTGGCAGTTCCATTTCTTGGCTTTTAAGTGGCATTAAAAATGGCAGAAAAGGCCAAGATAGAACCTAGTCCTGAGATTTCCAAGTGACCAGATGGAAGAAGTAGAAGTCTCACCAAAATGCCTGCCCGTTGCCCAACCAATTTTGCCGACTAGCTCTTGCCAGCACTAGCCCAAACCCAGCTGAAATTCCATCTGAAGTCTTTGAAGTCCTTCTGGAAAAAATAATTAAAAAGAGTGACTTGCTAATCACTCATTAACTCAACAGTAATGACTTGAAACCTTATATTGCCCCTTGGTTGAACTGTCAATAGGGCTGTTTCTGTTTTCCTTGACATCGGTGTTTTGACATTTGGGATTCTCAGCACCCAGCATCAAGATCTAAATATATATATAAAAACAACCTGCCTTTTAATTTTTGTCTTTTTTTTCTCCTGGTGAAAGTGTTGTGTATTTTTTCCACAATTGACTTCACAATGTTCAGACTTAAAACATTTGGAGTTCAGCAACTGCATGTTAGAGCTATCTTTGATTGCGCAACAGCAGAACAGCAAGGGCTTTCAGAATATGGGCCCAGCGAAGGAGCAGGGGATGGAAAGCCAGCACCGAGTCCCCTGATCCAACCCTTCCATTTGTGATTCCTTATAGTGACCCAAAGAAGAGAGAGAGAGATGTTGTTACAAAGAGCCATAGGTTTTAAGAGTCCTTTCTTTAATTTCTTTTTTTTTATTATTATTGCTTGGATTTTAATAGATGTTATCTGATACCATTCAAACAGAAAAGAAAGGCAGGAGAAGAGGGGACAAGGGTGAGTCATCAGGCAAACATGCCAGCCTTCCTGCCCATCACAAGGATTCCTCTGAGGTCAGACACAAAAAAACTCCATCTGCATCAACAGCCCAAGAGAGAGCCAAGAGGAAGGGAAAAGGAATCCATGTGCCCATGAAAAGGGCACAGGAAGGACCTCCAAACTGCAAGTGGTTCCTTTTGAGACCCGTCTACCCTTTCTATACACGAAACGCCATGTAGAAGGGAAATCCACAACTGGTGGCAGCAGTCATTAGAGGCAGCATCTTTCACACGGAGCGTTGAAGGGAGCAGTGGTTTTCAAAACATGGGAAGTTATGCAAAAAGCACGTGGGCTCCTCTGTTTGGCCTTTCTCATAATGCCAGAAAGATGGTGTGCCGACGAAATCGAAAGGCAGCAGATGTGAAACAAATGGCAACATTTTGCAGAGGCCCTGATTAACTCGAGGAACTCACTGTCACTACACGTCATCGAGGTCAACAGCTTAAACCCAGGCAAATAAGAAAAAAAAAGTGAAAACCCTGGCAGCTACTCTCAAGTCCAGCTCTGGAGACTCCCCATTCTGCAACGCACATCTGCTCTGCTCAGCATTTGAACAGCTAATTAATGTTTCTTGTAATCGAAGTAAGCAGGGTCATGCTTGCAGAATGGGGTCTTCAACTAGGACTAAAAACTCACTTTAAAAGTTGTTATAAAAAGGGCAAATTTACCTGTGACAGCCTTCTTTTTTTTTTTTTTCCCCAGCACTTTGCTATCAAACATTTATTGGAGATTGCAGTTGGAAACTTTACTCTGATTTCCTAGGGCAGCCCTTGTCTCCTGGGGCTGTTGGATTTCATTTCAGGTAGAGGAGAAATGCTTCTGCTGCCCCTTGCGTGAGTCAAGATTAATGGGCTGGCTCACTGCACAGACATTTGCTAAAATCTTAAGAAAAACAAGAGCTGAAATCTATGTTTAATGTTCCAGCTGTCTGCAGATTGAAGAATAAAGTAAAAATTTAAATGAGCTCACCAAAAATAATGAAGTCTGGCTCAAAACCAGTTGGGAGAGAACGGAGTTTAAAATCTGGAGTTACTCTGAGTTCTGAATCTGATTCCAGTAAAGCTCTAGTACGATTCCAGCAAAAATCCAATTTCCCTGCTGTTGTTTTCTCTGGGAACTACTTTTTAAACCAGTTGTATCCATGCCATCCCTTCCAGAAAATGGTTTGAAGTGGATATCAAGAAGAATAAGATTTTGACCACCATTTTCCCTTTTGAGTGTCCTTTTAATTGGTGCAGGCTTTATGAAGACAAACAACAGCTGATGCCTCCTGCCAACTGCTTTGTTTTATGCAAAACCACTCATAACATAGGAAATGAAAACAAGTCCTAGTGTCTAAAGACTAATCTAAATAATGCCTGCCTGCAGAACAGAACATAGAAGCATAGAATCATTTTGGTTGGAAGAAACCCTTCAGAACATCGAGTCCAACCATCAGCCCCACTCTACAAAGGTCTCCCCTACACCAGATCCCTCAACACCACAGCTAATAGACTCAGAAACACAGTCAGGGATGGAGACTCCACCACTTCCCTGAGCAGCCCATTCCAGGGTCTGACCACTCTTGCTGGGAAGAATTCTTGCCTCATGGCCAGCCTAACCCTACCCTGCTGCAGCTTGCAGCCGTTCCCTCTCCTTCTATTGCTCATTGCCCGTGAGAAGAGACCAGCACCAACCTCTCTACAATGTCCTTTCAAGCAGTTGTAGAGAGTGATGAGGTCTCCCCTCAGGATCCTTTTCTGCAAACTAAACAGCCCCAAACAGGCACAGAAGGAACTCAATTCTGGACAACCTTGGAGGTTGAAATGATCTTTAAGATCCCTTCCAACTTGAACCATTCTATGACTCTTCACTGAAATGTTTGGCACTGCTCTGAAATGAAGGATTTATATGAACAAACGGGTGAGTTCTGTGCAGTTTATTGGGATTTGTGTACCAGAATAACTTGACTAGGACAAAGCTGGATGTCAAATCCACAGTGTACTGAAAATAATCAGATATGTCAGAGGTACTTTAAAACATACTGCATGTAAAAGCCCAGATTTACCCATGCAGAAGTGGAAGTTCTTTGTAAAGCAAGTTGATGCAACAAATGCTTCTGTCAAGTGGATCCCTTAGCTAAGACTGAGCAGTAGATTGGTCCCAAGAAAGTCCCACTAACATGATAAGGATGTATCCACAGTATAGAGATACCTCCCCAATAACTGCAAAAGCATATTATTTAATGGAGATTACAGGGAGGTAGAAAGTGTTCCAATAAATTGTGAAAATCTTAGCAGACATAGGGTCATAGCAGCATCATAGAATGGTTCAGGTTGGAAGGGACCTTAAGATTGTCCACTTCCAACTCCCTGCCCTGGGCAGGGATACCTCTTACCAGACCAGGTTGCTCCAAGCCCCATCCAGCCTGGCCTTGAACCCCTCCAGGGATGGGACATTTAGAGGAAAAGCAAGAAAAGAAAGGAAAATTCTTTAGAATGTTATGATCTGAGAGCCAAAGGAACAGAGCAGTAAAACTTTCAGTAATAACAATCAATGAAATCTTTGTGAAAAACTGCTTGACATTGTAGGTCAAACAAATAAGCCAACACAGGGTGCAGGAAAATGAATGCCCGGCCTGTGACAATAGAATAATGTTGTTCGAGTTTGTAAAACAAGAACAAATAAAAGGTGGACTAAATTAGCCACAACAGAAGGGAAGAAAGCCCTCTCCAGTTTTGAAATATGGAATTATTGTGACTGTCACCAAGTGAAAGAAAAGGTGACGTGGAGCAGTTGCCCAGCCAGCGCAGTGGTGGGAGTTGCCCCTCCAAAAGCGCATGCAGATATGAGCTGACCAGAGCATTGATTTGACTCCAAAGCGAATGAACGCCTAGTACAAGATAAAAGACTATGAAAATGAAGCCCTGCTGATAAATCACCAGCCCGTGTTGTTGGTAGATTAGACCATATGCTCACAAGAAGGAAAAACATTGCCCAGAACTATTTGAGTTGCTACCATTACATCAGCCTCAAATTATAAAAATAGCAGAGAACTTTTTACAGATAAAGTAATTCTTAGTTCGGCAGAAGGAAATGGATTCTGCAAAAAAAAATCATTATTGCAACGCAGGACAGGCTTTTATTGGCCCCCCAAGGTCTCGGGATGTTTAGGCAGGGGCTTAGTGAATGCAATCACAGGACAAAAATGCAAGCGATACGTTTGCCAGGAAGCATCCCATTGACATTGCTTCCAAATTTGGAGATGGCCTTTGGAGCAGCAAATGAGAAGGAAAACGTCATAATTAAAAGGAAAATGTATTAAAATTATGCAACGCGTTAGAGCAATTGAAAAGCAAAAAAAAATCAGAACACCACCAAAAAAGTTCACAAAGCAGAAGAAAGTGAAGGTTGGTTTTGACACGTGCACTTCAAAAATCTAGAGAGAAAGATGCTGTTTTAGGCAAAGAGGCATCAGTGAACACAAATCAGATGATGCTACATCTGAATACAATATAGAAAGATTTTTCAATTCCGCTTTTGCACATTATCCACAGAGAAGTGAAACTCTCAGCTTCTACAGAGATTAGGTTATTGTCTTTGGGAAAGATGGGAAATACCAGAGGAATGAACAAGTTTCTGAGCTATTCTAATGCACATTATGAGCTACGGGTCACGTGGTCTACAATAAAAACTGTCCAACAATGGGCCATTTTCCAAAAAACTAGTTTTCACATCCATCTTGTATTTCTTCTTTCATAAATTAGCCAGTGACAGACATTTAAAACATTGTTTACCTTTTTCCTTTGAGCATTTTAATAATATTTCGGAACGGTAAAATATTTATTGAAAGGGTAGCTTTCATCTTGGAAAAATAATTTTTGGCTGGAAAAAATTGTAAAAGACTTTTGGAGATAATTTCAGGAGCTATGTACACAAACATTTCATGCAGTGTTTCAGGGAAGTAAAACGGGTCATTTAAGCAGTAGGAAAGTGGGAACAACTATAAAATTGCGATTTTCCATGAAAATCCACCTCTAGCAGACAAACAAGAGGTGCATTCTGTTCCCAAAATGCTATCCTGTTCCCAAAGTTTCAATAAGTCAAATCATCTCTCCGTGATTACTGATTCTCCCGCCTCCTGTCTGCCTTCTCAACATGGATCATATGCTCTGAGGCAGGATTTGATCCTTATGAATTTATACAACATCTGTCACAGAAAACTGCCAACGTTCAGTGCAATCTAAAAACACCAGAGCAAGAGAAAGTGGTAAAAACACCTTTTAACGTGTATTTCTTCCCTATCCTAAATGCCAGGTGTGCAACAACAAACATTAAAGCAATATATTTCCATTAGCAGGCGTTGCGTTGCAGTTGTCCTCATGACACATTTCTGAAAGCCCTGTAGAATAGGTAGAAAACAGCCATTGTCTTAATAAATAACTCAGTGTTATCATTTCCATTTGTGAAAAGCAGAGGTGTTTTATCCACAGCTGGCATAGTGGGAAGTAACATCAGGCACCCAGCCACAAAATGGAATTTCTTTGGGATTTATCGAGGCAACTGGGAAGAAGTAGCTTTTTGAGTCTGACTGCAGAGATGAGGTCACAGGAGATAAAAAAAAAAGGCATTTTAGGGCATTTTCTGCAGGGCCCATGGGCAGAGAGCAATTTGAGGAGGATGAGCTTTGGGGTGGCAAGAGGATGGGAGCGGGAGTTATGGCCAGTGGGAGAATGGAAATTAGCCAAAAGCAATGGAAAACACTTATGTTAATACACAGCAAACCTTGTAGCCTAGTATTTATCTAAAGAATAATCCCATTTGCTTTGACATTTCGGCTTCTCTGCCAAGTTTGGCTGAAGTCAGTCCAGCAAAGACAGGAAAGCTCATATCTCGTGCTTATGGCTGTCTTTTTCTTGACAAATGAGCACGAGAAAAGCAAATTTCTGTCATCAAGAAGGGCATGTTTTTATTGAGAGACTTGTTTGTTTGTTCCATAGGTGCTACTTAGTGTAGCCACATCTCATCATCAGTACAGAAAGAAAGAAAGAAAGAAAGAGAAAGGAAAGGTTAAAAAAAGAACTCCTACAGAAGGAAATAATATTTTTTCCCCTCTCAGTAGGTGATTTTCTCTGAGGTCAGCCAGGTGTGTGGGACTTTTTTGTTTTTCCCACAGCACTGTAATTTGCTTCCCATTGACAGGAAATGTTAACTTTTGTAGTAGGAGTACCACTTGCTCTGGAAATTGTAACATAACTAGTGCCCCGAGTCGGATTTTGTTTGAATTGGTGTAAATCTAGAATAATCCCAGAAATAAAAGGCAGGGGAAAACATAAGCAGAAAAACGTATTTGCTACGATTTCAAAGTCTTACCTCATCCTTTGTTAATTATGTGTGGAAGTTATGCCATGTGTAGTAACTTGAGATACAAATCAAGAGCTACTAGTGCATTTTCAAGAGAAAATGGTACATTTAAAACCATGCACAGGGATTTAGTTTTGTAATCTTAATGGTAGAAAGCTTCTAAAATATTCACCGTCTCCATGAACTAAATGTGTATTTAAAATACAGGTTCTACAAACATCAATAAGTAATGATGGTCAAACAAAGGGAGCAAAACACTAGCACTAGATTTATCAGGATCGAATAAAGAATTTGTAGTGTAGATAAGTGATGATTTTCCGGAGCCAGGCAGCTTCACTGTGTCCTTGATGCCTGTCTAACCAGAGCCATTTGTAAGAAAAGCTACAGTCCCATCTTCAGCCTTTTAGTGGGAATGTGTCAAGAAAAATTCTCAGGTGTTCCAGCCATGCAACGCTCTGAAAAGATCTTTCCTGGCAGCCTGGAAACACAAACAGGAAGGTATTTATGAGAGAACGGGAAAGCTGTTGGTTTGTTTTCTTTCAAATTCTCTTTACTGCCCATGTCCAGTTTCCAAAGCATGAAGCCAAAGCCAGACAATAGAGGAGCTACTGTACTCTGCAGAAACACAAAGAAAAGGTCCCAGGTGCTAAAATGAGCATAATGGAAACTGGAAACATCCGTGTTCTTTCCCAGATCTGGTACTTTTTCCAGCAAAACTGGTACCTCCACCAGAGCATACCGACAAATGGTAAAAACAAGACCTCTCTTTAGGTTGCTGCACGTGGTGGTCACATATTGTCTCCCACGCATCATGTTGGTCATTACTTTTATTCCACACAGTCATTCATCGGTTTCATTCCACACTGTGGGTTTGGTTTTTGGGGTTTTTTTTCCAATGTAGTAAGGCAAGGTGTTATTTAACATATGTGTCTGATATATTTTTTGTTAGTCACTGGAACAGGTCAGTGAAGACCAGTAATTTGGGAGGCATATTTATACTGTGAAAATGAAAGAAGATAATCCACGCATGGGAAAAAGCACATTCAAAACTGTCTTGGACTTCACACAAGCTTCAAACCCCCCATCTCATATACTTTTACCCCTCCTTGGAGGCCCCTCTTCACCCTTTGTCCTTCCTGTAGGCAAGGTAGCTTTTCTCTGCAAGTTCCCAGCACCTGACTTACTTTTTTTGTTCAGTTCCTGCCACTGATTTCACTAAACAGCTTCCCCACACTCTGGCTGTAAAAACAATGAGCAAACCTCAAGTGAATTTAAACTTCTAATGGCTCCTGAAGCACCTGGGGCTTAACTGGTTGCCTATTTGAAGCCCTCAAGAGGACAGAGCACGTTAATGAATCACCTCAAGATGTCTGTTGCTCTGAGCCTCCGCCCAGGGCTGGGCTGGAGAAAAGAAGGCTCTGGGGAGACTTTAGAGCCCCTTCCAGTGCTCAAAGGGGCTCAAGGAGAGATGGGGAGGGACTCTTGATGAGAGCGGGGAGCCATAGGATGAAGGAAAATATTTTTAAACTGAAAGAGGGGAGATTTAGATGACATCTGGGGAAGAAATTATTTGCTGTGAGGGTGATAAGACACTGGAACAGGTTGCCCAGAGAAGCTGTGGCTGCCCCATCCCTGGAGCGGTTCAAGGCCAGGCTGGATGGGGCTTGGAGCAACCTGGTCTGTTGGGAGGTGTCCCTGCCCAGGGCAGGGGGGTTGGAAATACATGATCTTTAAAGTGCCTTGCAACCCAAACCATTCCATGGTTCTATGATTTTATGATTTTGTCTACAACCCCTATCCAATCTTCTTCTGTTCCAACCATGCTCACTAGTCAAACGCTCATTTTTAGGGGAGTTTTCTCAGCCAGGACAAGCAGAGGGGCACACGGGCAGATTTAACATGCTTCCCCTGGTCTGTTTCTCACTACCCAGGAAAAGAAGCTCTGGATAACTACTCTGTGGTGCATCCCAACAGGAGTCAGTTACATATCTGTACTTCAGCTCATGGTCTTGATTTCACCATGTTAAATATATTGTGCTGGTGTTCGTTCCCTGAGCATATAGAATCATAGAATAGTTAGATTTGAATGAGACATTAAGGATCATCCAGTTCCAACCCCCCTGCCCTGGGAAGGATCACCTCCCACCACACCATGATGCTCAAAGCCCCCTCCAGTCTGGCCTTGAACCCCTCCAGGGATGGGACTTCCACAGCTTCCCTGGGCAACCTGTTCCAGTGCCTCACTACCCTGCTCTCCAAAGTTTCAAACTACTGCTGTACTTTCAAAATTATAAAAAGCTCATATTTCCAGACACTTCTTGGTTTTTCATATACTTAATGTAATTAACACAAAGAAAAAGGGTGAAAATACACCTCTGGAGAGTTGAGAACAGTTATACCAGAGATTAATTTGGACCCAATTTCTCCAGGGAAAACTGACGATCAGCAGACAAAGAGCGTGCCCCCTGTACCAATCCTTCGATGTTTCACCAGCTGTATTGTCCAGAAACCCAATCCCTTATTTAAAGACTAACAGCAAATCCGATTCTGTTCTATGAAAAAGGTGAGGTGTTTTTTTTTTTTTGCAAAACATTCCTGGAATCCAGAGGCATTAGTGGAAAACGGGAGGAAGCATTTGTGTGGCAGTCATGCATACGCAATATGTAGAGTAGACGCGAAATGCCACGGGAGTATCCCAAGAGAGACAGATTGTGCTTTTTCTTTTTCTGTTGGTTTTTTTTTTTTTGCTTTAAAATCATCTTTCTGACACTTTTGACGTGTCAGAGTGTTAAAACGTGTCGCTGCTTTGCTTTCTGAGGGGCAGTGACGAGTTGCGATGCCCTTCTCCTAACTCTCGGTCCGGTTTGTTTTGTGCAGGAGGTAGAAAGAAAAGTAAAAATACCTGTTTTCAGGGAAAGATAAGAGCTCTGCAACAGAGTTCAGCTGCTCGTTGGGCCCACCGCCTGAAAAGAGTTTTTTCAGTCTATTCAGTACAACAGGAGCAGTCACAGTTAGGGGACCATTTTTTCTCCCTCCTAAATATGTCCGAGCGCGAGCATGATTTTAACAAGTCGGTTCTTCGTGTTTGATTTCTTTCACCCATTCCTTGGGTTTGTTGCCAAGAGCAACACAAAGAATGCACCAGGGTGTCATAATAATCCTCCATTAAATCCCCAGTATTTAAATTTTAATGCTATAATTCAACAGCTGACAAAAGCCCATTGAGCAGGTCTAAGGAGAGGAAAAGTGCTGGTCCCATTTTCTCAGGGGGTGATGCTATAGCAACATGGAATGAATTTGGGGTCAGGGAACAAGCTGTCTCCAAGCTTTGTTTGCATTTCCTGGCTAAAAGTAGAATCTGGTGTTATAAATTTTACCAAAATAAGTGGTTATTTGGAGCTGCATGAAGATCCTTCATGCTGTAAAAACCTTGTTAAAAAAAAAAAAAAAGAGAGAAGAGTGGAGACAACAAAACCAGTAGCCAGAAAGACAACAAATTAACAGACTGTTTTAGAAAGTGCCAGCCTAAGAATTATTTCCCAGTCCTTCTTCCTCCTCCGGTTTCCCTACCTTCCAGCGCAAACCCCGCACCGGGGCTTGAAATGATGCAACACACTAAATCCATTTTAAAGGAACAACACAAAGACAGCAAAGTCAATAACGGTGGAACAGAGACCTCTTATAACCATCAAAGACCTCGGGGGAAAGTCTGGTATGTCATTTGTTATGCTTAGCTGTCCCCACACTGAAGGCTTTTGTGCTCTGGGGAATGTTGGTCGGGTGGAGACAAATGAATACACCTGGAAGACAATTGTCCATTGTGGGAAACGATGCTCATTGAGGGGCAGCACAGACCCCCCTCTGCCCCATCACTCTGCCCTCCCAAACCCTCCCTCTTTGCTCAGGGATGGAGTCACGGATGTTTTCAAAATTGGCTTCAGCTGGAATTTGAGCTCGGGGTGTCTGTAGGTAATACAGTATGTTGGCAATTTCTGTGTTTTTTCACTGTAGCGTGAAACATCCTTTAAAGAGGGCTGATGCATTCTTCCTCTCATTAGAAAACAACTAGATATTCATTAAAAAATAGTGATATAATGAGATATAAATGAGATATAAAAGATAGGCTATTCTCTGTGTTGAGACACAGATTTTGTTGGGAAGGAAAACTACCAGTGTTTTATTGTAGTCGAGATCATTGAGCTTCTTTCCCTTTTTTCTGGTTGGGTTTTGGGGGTTTTTTTCTCCTTTTTCTCCTTTTTCTCCTTTTTCTCTTTCTTTCCACTTTGACACTTTGAAATTCATCACTGATCACCTGGTGCTCTGCTGCCAGGGCCTGCTGTGAGGACCTCTCAGGTCTGGCACTTTTTCAGGCTGTGAGATGAGGGAGACCTTGGCACTGGGGGGGTTAACAGCTTGATGTGAGGTGGGTGGAGTCTCTTTGGTAGGTGAAGTGATGCCACCAGGATGGATGAAGGAGGAAGGGCTGTGACAGTAGGGCGGAGAAATGAGAGAGGTGGTTTTGAGGTCTTTGAGAGATTTGTGTCTGTGAAAAAGCAGGATGAGTAGGAACAGGCACTGCAGCTGGTCTGTCTAAAAGCTGCTTGCCTCCCATCACAGGTGTTGGTGATGGACTACAAGACACCTGCACATCTTACTGATGTAATAGTGTTTCCTATCCTTTATTGTAGATCCCTCTGAAAAGAGTTTAGTGCTCACTGAGATGGCTCCCCCTCCAGAGCTCAGTAGCAAAGGCTTTCTGTAAGAAAAACAGGGTTACATCATGTCTTCTATGAGGTGAGGCCACAAAGATGATCAGAGGGATGGAGCACCCCTCCTATGAAGACAGACTGAAAGAGTTGGGTTGTTCAACCTGGAGAAGAGAAGGCTCCAGGCAGATCTTAGAACCCCTTCCAGTCCCTAAAGAGGGTCCAGGAGAGATGGGGAGGGACCCTTGATCAGGGAGTGGAGTGATGAGACAAGAGGTAATGGTTTAAAACTAAACAAGGGGAGATTTAGATGAGATCTGGAGAAGAAATTCTTTGCTGTGAGGGTGGTGAGACCCTGGCCCAGGTTGCCCAGAGAAGCTGTGGCTGCCCCATCCCTGGAGGGGTTCAAGGCCAGGCTGGATGGGGCTTGGAGCAACCTGGTCTGGTGGGAGGTGTCCCTGCCCAGGGCAGGGGCTTGGGAACTGGATGGTCTTTAGGTCCCTTCTAACCTAAGCTATTCTATGAATCTATGTCTGTCTGCTTCTGCCATTCCCAACCTTTCCTCCTACATGCTTCTGCATGGGCAAAGCCAACAAGGAGTCAGGGAACTGTTCTCTTCAGCATGCTTCTGTGACAAAACAGTATCTCCCGTATTTTCTTTGTCAACAAATTTATTCCAACATATGATTCCTGCCTTTCAATCTTATACAGGCCAAACCAGAATTCCAGGTGCTAGAGGAAACGTGTGTGACTTGCTGGGCTGTCATATGCCATTTTTTTGGAAGCAGTACATCCACTTCTGATCCCCATAGTGTACAAATCCATTTTCTGTCTACTATTATACCAATATTATTAAGATGCTCATTCACAGTCTTTCAAAAACCAGAGCACCTTGTGCCCACATTTTCTTTCCCATGTCTGTGAAATGCTTTCTAGTGCAGTTTTGCTGTGCCTAAGACGAGCAGATTTTATGAAAATTCCATTCTTTCACCCTATAAAGAACTGTTTTTCAATAGAAAAGCCGTGAGCACTGCAGCCCCACTCCAAAAGAGTTCAGCTCACTTGACTTCGGGGTCTTTAGAGCAGGAATGATTCCTGTCAGCCTGCTCGATCTAAAAGGGAAGCAGTTCATGTGCAAACAGCTTTCCATCATTATCCTGGGAAGAATCCCACTGAGAGAATAAAGAGTAGCCATAGGAGAAAATTTTTGCAGTAATGGCATGTCATTCCCTTGACCCTCTGCTGAAGTGTTCACTTCTGTTATAGCGCAGGCAAGAAATATGACATTTTATTGTCTGAGATTTCCAGGCAAGCATTCCTGAATGGGGTGCAGTTCTCATTGGGTAATAATCTCTGGGACTGTCCAAGAGAAAACAAGAAACTCCACTGTCATAACTTTAAAGCCTGGCAAGCTATAAACTGTGAGGATCCTTCGTTAGATATTGTTTTATTTAATGTCTCTTGTGTGACTGAGCTGATTTGCATACAGAGCTTATTGGATTTATATACGAGCTCCAATTGGATTCTGGTAATTCCAAGCAATGGAGTCTTGGAAGGTTCACCAAGGCTTTGGAGCACCTTTTCTGTTCTGGAATTGTGGTTTCTGTGGATAAAAGGAAAGACCCTCATCTTGAATTAAGGTGCTCGTGCTCTTTTGCTCTGAAATTACCCTGTCGTGGTATAAATGCTGCCACAATGGGATTGAGCCAATGGCTTCCTCAGGCAGCAAAGTTCACAGGTGGGCACAAATGGCACTCACTACCTTTCATACTAAAGATAAGTCTGCTTCTCACTACCTGTGGAAGCCCCTTTCCCATCCCCTGTTAGTTCGGTATCAATCATCCCTATCGATTTTAGTTCTGTTTAAGACTCACAGACTCATAGAATTGTCTAGTTTGGAAGGGACCTTTAAAATCATCTAGTGCAACCATCAAGCCCAAATTCCTTTTTTCCTTCAACTGCCTGATTTTGGTTGGAGAAAGCTCAGGTGAATCTTTACCCCTCTGTTATTTGCCATCTCCTGGATTAGATTTCCAAACAAGGTAAGAAGTGTCAAACTCCTGGATCCTTATTTACTGTTCCTGGTATCTCCTGGGGTCCACCAAGCAACAGCAGAGCTCCCACCCATATCATAAGAAGTTTTACCTAATAACATTTATTTTTTCTCCCTCCCA
>VZTM01018214.1:80043-96326 GCA_013400555.1 Jacana jacana
TCATAGAATTGTCTAGTTTGGAAGGGACCTTTAAAATCATCTAGTGCAACCATCAAGCCCAAATTCCTTTTTTCCTTCAACTGCCTGATTTTGGTTGGAGAAAGCTCAGGTGAATCTTTACCCCTCTGTTATTTGCCATCTCCTGGATTAGATTTCCAAACAAGGTAAGAAGTGTCAAACTCCTGGATCCTTATTTACTGTTCCTGGTATCTCCTGGGGTCCACCAAGCAACAGCAGAGCTCCCACCCATATCATAAGAAGTTTTACCTAATAACATTTATTTTTTCTCCCTCCCACGTGTAAGTTCCCACGAAAAAAACCACCCGAAATATCAATTAAAACAAATGTATTACACCAGGACTGGAAACCCTGCCCAACTGGCAACTGAGGAGCTGCTTTTATCCATCTGTCTGGGAACTGGAGGGGAAAGTCAACTGCTGGAAACATCACACCGCTTCATTGTCATGTCGTGAATTGTGCACAGTACAATTACGCCCTGAAATCTTCATTCACCCTCTGCTGAAGAAAACTCCAGGTTTTATTCACCTGAAGAATCCTGAAACACAACTGGGGAGATCTCTCAGCTCAGGTCTTCACTGACTTCTTTGCTGAGGAAGACCTGCTTAATTCTGTCTTCCTGTCTTCATACTTTTTGAGAAGCAACAAGTGGTGGGTGCTCAAGGCAGATTTGGCTGGGGAAATGAAGTGGCCGTAGCTGTAAAAATGTTTCTGTGGCTCTGTCCAGGAAATTTCATTGAGTAATTCACAGTGAAGTTTTAAAGGGCAAATAAAAAGACCTGATAGAACCAATAAAAAATATGCAGGAGCACCTACTCCTCAATAACTCTGCTCCTCCTCGTTAAGGCTGGAAGGAACGTTCATTATTGTGCTTTCAGCATCTTGGTGATTACACAAATTTTTGCATTTCAGGGACCTCCCTGTAGCCTGTGCATGTGAAATACATAATCCTGACCCACTTCCTAAATCATCAGAGACCATTTTTCAGTGGAAATGCGTGCACATTTTTTTTCCCAACTGGAGATGAATGATCAGAAAGGAATAGGGTATAAGATATCTCAAAGAGAACAAGGAACATATTACCTCCTCTTTTTTTCCAGTGTGTTTGGAATTTGCTGGTGGCAACTTGGCCAGTGAAACAGCAGTCCCCTGATGTGACCTACCTATCTGTCAAAGTAAAGGAAAGTTATTTCTCATTATAAAATCAACAGACGTGAGTTGCACCCTGGAAAATGAACCTCAGGTCAAACGAGTACTTCTTGGGAGTGAGCGGTACACAAATTAAATCAGGAGCAACTTTAATTACATTCCTGCTTTGACAAAGCTGGGGATTTTTTTACCCTTTTCTCAGAGCCATCTGTTAGCTGAGAGGAAGTTTCTGCAAGGAACGGTTTTGCAGTGCTGAAGTTATGCAGCACTTTGCTACGTGTTTGGATGAGCCACGTTAATGGAAACTGATTCGGTTCCCTTTCTGTGGGCTGAGTAGGGCAAACTCATGTGGACTCAAGTCACTCCTCGAGAGTTACTGCTGTTTGGTCTGGCAACAGGACACTCTTTAGACCCTCCGGACAAATGGCCACATCCCTTTTTCCCAACTGAATTATATTTTGGGCTGGGTTAAAAGAGGGGGCAATCAGAGAAAGCAGGATGGCTAGTTGCCCTTGACAAAGGGGGAAAAAAAAAGGTCTGAATTCCTGCTTAGCTGTATGTGTTTCAGCCTATGAACTAATTAAATGTCCAAAAGCCCACCTAAGTCATGTATTCCTTGGTTTTCTTTGGAGAATCATTTTAGAGGTCAGTTAACTCTTTTTAAAGAGACCTGGTGAGAATAAATATTCCCACCTTAAATGGTGAGTGCATCTTCATAACCATAGACCTGAAACTGGTAAGGAATCATACTGCATCATTAGCTGAAAATATCAGTCTTTACATTCTTAATTTGTAACTGTAGTTCCCAATCTCCCCATCTCATCTAGAGGGAGAAAAGAAGCAGGATCTTGCCCTCCCTTTACCCCATCTCCACTACAGGGGCATAACAAACCTCCTGCTTAAGTTCATGTCCTGGATTGAGGTAAAACAGAACCAATTTTTCTGTTTTGTAATTCTACATTTTTAGCTTGGCCTCTTCTGTCTAACTAAACTCTGAAATTAACAACTTACTGTTCAGAAAACTGTTCACTCTCAGGATGATAAGACCTGATCACCCCCAGGGATGGTGCAGAGAGGCCATGGCCTATACTGATTGCTGGAACAACCAAGGGCAGGGAATTACATTAGTTGCTCCGTTGGAGGGGGGGAAGTGGAAAAGCCTCGAGGGGTCACCCCTGTGGGGTGGAGCAGACAGGACAGGTGACCCAAACTGACCACCTGGGACATTCTATCCCACCTGCATCATGCTCAGTGTAAAAGCTGAGGGATCAAAGGGTCAACTCTCTTTCTTTGATGGCTGATGGCTGAGGAGGACCCTATCTGTTCATCTGCCTCTGATCCAGATCCAAGCATTCCTGACTCCAGAGCTGGAATCCAGCTCCTGTCAGTCCCTGAGTCCAGTCTGTGACTTTTCCCAATGGCTGCTGGTGACGTGATCCTCATACTGGGAGCTACAATATACAATATGTTTTGTATATTGGATATAAAATATCTTTGTATATACTGTATACTTTTTTCCCCTTTATTTTTAAAAGTTTCTTTTTATTATTTATTATTTATTTATTAATTATTTTATTATTATTTATATTTTCATTAAAGTAGTTTAGTTTTTTCCAAACTCATAAACCTTTTGAAGGTCCTCCTCTCCTCTCTTTCTCAAAGAGGGGGGAAGGAGGGGCCATCATCTGTCGATCTGATTGGTCAAAAGCACAACAGTTCAGTAGTAAAAGTAGTTTTCTTTGCTTTATATTGTGAAAGTCATTGTGACGGTATGAACAAGCAAGTGAGCCTGCCAGAAATCTAGGAGAGTCTGTTGTTGTGGTGTTTCATTTACTAGAGCCAAGAGATACATTTTCCTTCAGCTTGGTCATTCCAAATATCAGATTTTAAGAAGTATTCAGATTTTAGTTTTCCAGCTGCTCTCCAAGCTTTGCGTGTTTGTCCTCATACAGAAACAGATGGACCAATCGTCTTCTGAAATGAAATTCTGAAAGGAATGACCACGCCAAGTCAGATTCCAAGGTTTAAGGTTTCTGTTTGTTCGTTGTTTGTGTTTTCTGGTGAGGTTTCTTTTGTTTGTTTCTTTTTCTTTCTTTCTTTTTTTTAATTTATTTTATTTTTAAATAAATTATTTTCACACACAAGAAGAGATGAGCCGCACACAAGAGCTGTGCCCTGCAGCTGGATCTCCCTCCAAGTCTGAATATCCCAAGGTGGGATACGGACTCTGGATATTTTTAGCCACAAAAAATGTGAACCACAAAAGTATGTAAACTACACACATATATTTGCCTGTCCTTTTCAAAGGAATTTTCTTCATTGCAGCGAAAAAAAAAATATTGCCCACAGAAAGTTGGCAGAGCTGTAGCCCATGTCCCAGCAGATGCCTATGGAATGTTCCTGACTGCTTTGCATGCTAAAATGTGTGGCTTTATAAATAGTGTTAAAATATTCAACTCTCGTTAAAAGGAAAAAAAAAAAAAAGAAAAAAGAGGTTAAAACCCCACATATACATATTCCTCCAAAAGCAGATGTAGTATGGAGAGTAAAGAATGTGCTGATAAACAGGCCATTCCCTAAATCCCTTTCTCATCTGCTGGTTTAAAAATGCCATCAGGATGGGCCCAGGTGGGAGAAACAGGACTATTTGCTAATTAAAGTGATACCTGGGGAGAGTGTGGTGGATGCAATATGGTGCTTATTCATCACCAATTTCATATCTAATTATGAACATAGGTCTAGATTCAGGAATGCACTTTGAAGAACACATAAGCCAGTTTCTCTTCAAGACAGCATATAAACACACACTGTATTTTAGCTAAGTATCTCTGCCTGGTTTTTCCTATTAGCTAATTCTAATTACTACCTTGCTTAACACGTAATTTAAGTTCTTGGAATGGTTCTTCAAAACATGCTTAGTTCTCCTAGACATGGAGACTTAAGGAGGATTCAGGCTGTTTGAGCATAGCCCAGAATGGTTGACTTTGAGCAGATACTTCACTCAGGTATGCTTAAAGTTAATCACGTTCTTATATATCTTCCTAAAGAGACAATTATTGTTTTGAAATAGTTACACATGCAACTAATAGAGATTTTCATTACTTCAGTATATTTCATCTGTTAATCTAAAAATCAGTTTTAAAGGTGTGTGAATTAAAATCCTAAATACTCCTTTGAAATAAATAGTAACCTTGAATCTTTCATAGTCTTAACACAGGTTACATTAAATTTCCCTTCTCCCTGAGGAGTAGCAGTGATCTGCATTTTCTCCAAATAGTTATTTAACTAATTATTCAACATTTGCTCTGAGCTGGATTAATCTTCATCACACCACATGATAGCCTAGACCTTAAATTCAACTACTTCCTAAATGAAATGGTTTGCTGAAGTCATAAGGGATTTCTGTACCTTGATGCACTTCCTGCCTGTTGTATGCACTTGTCAGTCCTGAGTGCTCATCCCCTTCCCAAGGCCCATATTGCTTACCTCCTCTTCCTCCTTGTTTATGAATTGTGTGTCACCATTTGTACAGATTTACCTATTAACTCCGAGCCAACAACTCTGCCTTGGAAACTGTGTTCATTTTTTTGTTCTCTGGCTTTTTTCAGTTTGCTATTTCTTTTTATTCCAAGACTTTGCCTCTTAAATGGCTCAGGGTCAACTCAGGCATAGTTTAACTAAACCCCATCCTTTTTATCTTACTTCCAAACCCCTTTCCACTCCCATTTTCTATGGCTGCCAAGAACACCATTCTCCTCGTCATCCAAAAACAATCTTTGATTCTTCTTTTGACTTCTCTTGTCAGACTGACTATAAGTAAACAGCTACATATAAATTAGTTTGTCCATCTTTGCACAGGCTACAAATATCTCTTCTTGAAATTAAAAATTTTACATAGATTTCTCCTGCTTCTATTTTGAAAACATCTCCTTTCGCCTTATGTCTAATTTAATAGCTCACTTTTAAGCAAAATTCCTCACAAAATTATCTTCTTGTATCACCTTTAAGAAGAGTTTACTACAACAATTGTAATAATAATATTGATAATAAAGGAATCGATATATAGCAATTCCAAAACCATCTTTATAATTCCTTAATTCCTTTTCTTCTTCCTCCCACATTTCCTTTTAGTGTTCTCTTGCTCATAATAAGCATTTGTGCATAAAGGACTGTTGAAGGTCCAGGTCAAGTACATTGTCTTTCTTCTTCTTCAGCAAAGTTCTGCTAATACGTGCACATGTGAAGATACAAGCAATGTATGACACTCTTTGGCAGCTGGGTTCCAGTGGTTACCATCTTTCTTTGGAGCTGACTCTGTGCCAAAGGGAATTTGTTCTTGATGTGGAAATCACATCACAGGGAGGTGATTGTCCCCCTGTACTCAGCACTGGTGAGGCCACACCTTGAGTATTGTGTCCAGTTCTGGGCACCTCAGCACAAGAGAGATATCGAGGTGCTGGAGCGAGTACAGAGGAGGGCAACAAAGCTGGTGAGAGGCCTGGAGAACAAGGCTTATGAGGATCGATTGAGGGAGTTGGGGTNTCTTGTTGACTTCATAATACTTCTTTGTTTTGGAGGGGAAAAAAAAAACCTTTGAACTGGCTTTAAAAAATCGTGTTGCAAAGGTTCATGAAAGAAATAGGGTGGTTTTGTTTGTTTTGGTTTTTTATTGTCGGATTGAACAGGTCAAGAGGTGAAACTGCAACAGTGTCAGGCTCTGGTTGACAGACTTTGCTGTGGAATCTCTGCCCACCCCATTCCCCAGGGCTGCTCAGCTGAGAAAGTGTTGTGTGATCAAACCTGCTCTCAGTGGCAGAGGTAACGGCAAGGGGTGTCAGAGGACAGATGGTACCTCACAGAGCTTTTGTCATAATTCATTGGGTTTGTTTTGGTTTCTTTTTCTTAAAGCCCCATTTCCTGAGAGGAAAAAGCCACAACTCAGTTTGGACATAACCTTTCTTGAAATGAAATGCAAACTGAGTTTTGTGATATTTTTCAAGTGTGCCTTTTCTAGCCAAGGATACCAAAGTAAAGTCAGTAGGAGATATTGCTGTAATGGAAGTCATTCTGGACTGAATATGTGATTCACGTCGTAAAAGCTTCAGCATCCACCCTTCTGCAGTCCTAGTCCCACATGAAAAAAGAGACCTTGACTTGAGAAGTGAGGTTTCTGATACAAAATAAGATACAAACCTTGCCGAGGCTTCTGCCAGAAGCAGCGCTTTCATCAGATCTCCCTTTTTTGGGCTTATCTGGTGTTTAGCTCACTGCCCTCCACCAAGCACTCACCTCTCTTCTACCTGTGTATTGATATCACTTTTCAAGTCTGCTGAGCTCGGACTGGCTGATGGGGTCAAATGTAATTGGACTGAAATGTCTGACAGACAGAGAGAGACACACAGCACGGTCTCCAAACCCTTAGGGCCTCAGGCAAGAAACCAGACGAAAAGATTATGAAATAAAATATCCACTCCACCCTGCCTCAAAAATTAAGGCATAAATTTAACAATCTTCTCCGAGAAGTTTTTCCTTGAAATAGAAAAAAAGCTCTGGCAAGTCCCAGACACCCAGTGTGGGTTCTGATACTTCTCATGATTTGATGTGAATGTCCCTCCTTTCCAGCTGTGGTACAGGCAGATAAAATATGCTCTTCAACAAGTTACTCAAGCTAACCATCAATTTCTGCTATAGATCACAATCATCCCCGCCATGTACATTGCTCCACTACCTGCTGTTGATGTCAAACATCAACATAAACAGAGTTGTATACATATCAGCATCTCTCTTTAGGCAGCATTAGCTGTTATCTACCTTCTACTTTGCATCTTAAGAAGATAAAGGGATTTCCTTCACTATTGAAAAATGCTAAACCAATTTAAATTCTGAGCAATAGTTAATGAAAAACCTATATATAAGATGTTATAAGCTATAATCTTTGAGAAGTTGCTCTGCCTCTGAGTTCATCCTTGTTAGGCTTGTGCCTGTTGTACAGATATGAAAAAGTGCAACACGGGTGTAACCATAAGACTCCTGAAAAACGAGGCTGAAGGGCATGAAGTTTGTGTCCCTCTGTAAGGTTCTCCTGTTCTGCCTTACATAAATACTAAAGAAAAGAAGAAAGAAAAGGAAGAGAGGAGAGGNGAAGAGAAGAGAAGAGAAGAGAAGAGAAGAGAAGAGAAGAGAAGATTAAAACACAGGCCCTGCCATGAAAGTTTAAGCAGCCAAGTGAAAACTTGTGCTAAAAGCAGATCTCCTCAAAGAAATTTCAGATTCAGTTTGTCCAGGTTGCATAAACTATAGAAAAATAAAGATGACTTTCCATGGTTTATTGGGTTGTAAGTATATTTTCATGCTGTAATTTCACAATTAATAGGGAAATTATGAAGGTCATAGTTGAACAAGAAGCTTTGGCCTTTTGATAACTCAGTTTATTGCCTTGTTACTAGTTCTACTTTAGCACCATCTTTTCCCCAATCTGTGCCCTGGCACTAATTGTTTGCTGGAAAAAGAAGCAGCTGTGTTTGCTTTCTGTGTTGCCAGTGCATGGTGATAAAACATTCTGATGACAAAATATGTCCTCTCTGTCACCATAGCTTGATTCTGAACCTGCACATGACGAAATATTTGTAAACATGATGTGTATCTGTTCATAAATAAGCCAGAAAAGAAGGATGCAGTAAAGTGTGGAAAATCATTACACTTCTTCCAAAATAGGCCTGTATATCTTAAGATTCCTGTTTCTTTGTTTCACAGAATCACAGAATATCAGGGATTGAAAGGGACCTTGAAAGATCATCTAGTCCAATCCCCCTGCTGGAGCAGGAACACCTTCACGTTGAAATAATTCCATTTACCTAAAATGCAATGATATGGTATGTTTCTGGGTTTTTTTTAAACTTCAGTCATGTGTTTTCTCAGGCTTAAATGGTTACACTGGGCAGATGGCAAGGGAAGCCCAACACCAGGCCTCCTGGTTTGAAAAGCAGAGCCAGGGTTAGGTCTGATTTCAGCCTAATGTGTCAGCTCTGATGACACCCCCTGAATGCACCCATTTGTGGAGCTTTAGAGCTTTCACTTTCACTTTTTTCTCTCACCTCAGTGTTTTCAGATATTTTCACACAGTGTTGTGGGCAATGTGTCCTGTGTGGGACCTCTGGAAGGAAGCAGGCCTGGGACCGACCACCTTCAGTGGCACATAGCTCCACTGTGCTAACGGAACAACATTTGGCCCAAGATGTGCCAGAGTGATGAATACGGCCTCCAAGTCAGGCATGCCTCATCTTTTCCAAACAACATTCTTGTACAGATTAGAGGATAATCTGACAGGCAGCCCCAGCCAATTAAAACAGTAATTGAAATAGCTGAGAGTGTTTTATTTGGCAGAAGCTGAGCGTTCTGCTCCATTCCTTAATGAACAAACAGGCAGGGTCAATCACAATACTTCTGATTAATTTGAGAAGTAATTTTTCTCTGGTAAGATAATTTGTGGATTTATGTTTCTAAAAACAAAACCAGAAGAGACAGACAGAAAGAAAAGATTCCTTTTGACCTTTGGTGGGACACTATAAACACCAGTCAATGAATAAAATCCTGAAATGATGGCGAAACCACAAAAAGCAAAACAGTTCCCCTTTTGACTGGAGGTAGGCAAAGGTATTTCAGATGCAGGGAAGGGGGAAACCTCAGGAAGCCCACACTCATTAAAGGATTGAGGTTCGTTTTCCTGAGTCTCAGAAACATTTGGGAAAACAACATGAAACAAGAAGCAAACTAAAACTTCCCCTGCAACTTCTATAACCTTATTGAGGCCCTTGCAACGAGCTTGGACTTTCTTTCATTCCACCCGCTTTTGACCATCCCTGTACTAAAAGGAAAATAAAATAAAAAAAACAACAAGAAAAAAAAAAAAAAAAGAACCTGGTCCAAAAAGCAAAATTTCAGCTAGGAAAGTAAATGTAAGGCTTATTTCAAACGACCAGCACACATTGCTAATTGACAGTTGCTTAGTGATTTACAGGAGACAGCTTATTGGCTTTGGTTCGGCGCCAAGTGGTACCCACATCACTGAAAGCAGCACCTCAGCTGGCTTTCGGGCACGGGTATCTCAGACTCTCCTTCCTGCTGTCCCCAGTTTAGGAAAGCATCGCTGTTCATCAAAGGACTTAGGCCACATGCTTAATTTTAAGCACGTGCTTGCCTCAAAAGGGGAGCGTTTAAACATGTGCTGGAGTTATTTATGGAATTGCTCCTTCCAGGAATGGCATACATCTGAAGGCAATATGGGAAGTATTGACTGCCAAGGTGAAGACCATGTCTGTTCTGTGGGTGAGCTGCGGATTTCAGACCTCAGGCCAGCTAATTTGGCACCTTGTAGAAGGACTTTAAGGATGCCAGCTCTTTCCTGGAGATAACACATTGTGAGTAACTTGACATTGTGTTCCATCAAAGGTTGGAATGTTGCTTCCAGTAATTTTGACATGGAATACAAACACTGATCTGTGTGATTTTGTCTGAAGTGAGGGTAACTGGGGGAACAACAGTGTATGTTGGATCCAGCAATTAAGTACCTTCAAATTATAGAATCATAGAATCATCATAGAAACACCATAGAATCATGGAATGGGTTGAAAGGGACGTTAAAAATCATCCAGTTCCAACCCCCCTGCTATGGGCAGGGACACCTCCCACTAGACCAGGCTGATAAAAGCCCCATCCAGCCTGGTATTTCATTCAAATAAGCCCAGCATTCTGGGGTCCTCCATTGTAGAATGATTTGAGGAGATAAAGTGTCAATCTGTTGTTGCTTCCTTTCACTTTCAAAATCCTAGAAGGACAGACTTCACAGGAGAGGTTTCATATAAGATGTTGCCTACTAGATCAGAAAACTCCAGCTTTATGAATTGCCCTAGAGACCTGTGTGTAGCCATGTATCCTCCTCAGTTCTTCTCTCTTAAGGCCCATATATGCCACCTTCATCCTCCCTGAACTGCAGCAGCCTATCCTCTGCAGTGGGTCCATAGTGTCTGATAAGAAACCAAACTGACACAGTGCTTCAGCCCTTCCCTTGGCCTTAGAATAAATCTCATTTTCCTTCCCTCACAGCAGAGAGGATGGTCAGGTTGTTGATCCCTGGCACACAACAGGTTGGTCTCAGCAAAACCAGAAAATGCCTTGTGGCAGCGTTTCCCCAGCTCCCCATTAAAGGTTCCATAACGGCAGCTCATTTGCACCACCCAGGGCAGTGACATGTTGATCTAAAGAGCTGGACTCAACCATTTTTAGTTCTTCCTCTTCACTGAATTGGCTGATTCAACATCATGCAAAGCCCAAGATCTAAAATGCACTACATGAATTCAAGTTTCAGCAAATGAAGCCGCAGCAGCTGGCTCCCAGAGTCCTTGGCTTTATCAACTTTTTAGAATCACAGAATCATATAGGTTAGAAGAGACCCTTGGGATCATCAAGTCCAACCACCAAATTATGGCCACTTGGACTTAAAAAAGACATCTGAGATGAAAAATTAGGAGAAGAAACTGCCCCAAAGCACTTGGAAAAGTTAGCATGTTATTTGTTATGAAGACAACAAAAACATGACGTGGTCGTTGGTGAGCGTTCGGGCCAATAGATCTTGTTTCCAGGAAATCTTATCTGCTGCTTCCTTGCCTTTTGTTTCTTTTTTGTTTGTTTTTCCTTCAGAAGCTGCCACTGTTGCCATTTCTGCATCCCTTGCTGAGTCAAGAGTTCTCACGGCTGGAACGCCCCAAAGGCCGCATAGCAATCTGTGATGGGGCTTTCCCTCCGTACCTGTCTCCTTCTGCCCCTTTGCATTAGCTTATTCCAAAGCCTTTCACTATCTTTTCAAGGTGACCGAGGGTCAGAAGTTCAGATCCTGACAGATTATTCTGTAGTGCAGAAAGGCTGTAAGTAGGAATGTGAGCAACTGTCTTGGCGCCTTCATTTCCATCTGGTTTCCATGTGTAATCACTGCAGCCAATTTCATTAATATTCTAATCGCTCTCAAAGGCCACAATTCCATGCTCTGACAGAATTAATGCTGGGGTGTTTGGATCCAAGAACCATATTCTATTTATATAAACAGCAAGGGTATAACGTTGTGCAATAATTCTGCTGATATATTATTAGGATACTTGGACTCTCTTCCTGTGCTCAGGATGGCTTAAAAAGATAGAATCATAGAATGGTTAGAGTTGGAAGGGACCTTCAAGATCATCCAGTTCCAACCCCCCTGCCCTGGGCAGGTACACCTCCCACCAGGGCAGGTTGCTCCAAGCCCCATCCAGCCTGGCCTTGAACCCCTCCAGGGATGGGGCAGCCACAGCTTCTCTGGGCAACCTGAGTCAGGGTCTCACCACCCTCACAGCAAAGAATTTCTTACTGGTATCTCATCTAAATCTCCCCTCTTTCAATTTAAAGCCATTACACCTTGTTCTGTCACTCCTTCCTGACCATCCTGTCAAAGACCATCCCTCTTCATCTCTCCTGTAGCTCCCTTTCAAATACTGGGAGGCTGCTCTAAGGTCTTCCTGGAGCCTTCTCTCTCCAGCCTGAACGAGCCCAGCTCCCTCAGCCTGTCTTCATAGGAAAGGTGCTCCAGTTCTCTAATAATTTTTGTGGCCTTCTGCTGGACCCGTTCCAACAGGTTCATGCCTTTTCTTTGCTGAGGACTGCAGAGATGGACACAGTTCTGCAGTTGGGGTCTCACCAGAGCAGAGCAGAGGGGCGGAATCACCTCCCTCACCCTGCTGGCCATGTTTCTCTTGATGCAGCCCAGGATGGGGCTGGCTTTCTGGGCTGCCAGTGTGCACTGCCGGCTCATCCGCTATCACCCCCAAGTCCTTCTCCTCAGGGCCACTCTCCTGCCGTTCTCCACCCAACCTGTGGGATCGCCACATCCCAGGTGCAAGAGTCTGCACTTGGCTTGGTTGAACTTCATGTGATTTGCACTAGCCCACCTCTCAAGGCTGCCCAGGTCCCTCTGGATGGCATCCCTTCCCTCCAGTGCGTCCACGGTACCACCGAGCTTTGTGTCATTGGCAAACTTGCTGAGGGTGCACTCTATCCCACTGTCCAAGTGTCTGACAAAGATGTTAAATAGCACTGGTCCCAGTACCAATATCTGAGGAATGCCACTCGTTACCGGCCACTACTTGGGCATTGAGCAGTTGACCACAACCCTTTGAGTGCAGCCATCCAGCCATTTCCTTATCTGCAGAGTGGTCCATCCATCAAATCTATGACTTTCCAGTTTGGAGACCAGGATGTCGTGCGGGACAGTGTCAAACACTTTGCATATGTCCAAGTAGATGACATCTGTTAGATTATCTCATTGTGAAAGACACGTTCAACGACGGGTTCAAGATGTGTATATTAAAGAGTCATGTGCCGCACCACAGAGTGACCTCGGGCTGTGTGTGCCCTGTGTCAGGCACAATTTGTACTGAAAACATTACCAGATTTTCTTCCATTAGATAAAACTGGCTTTTCTGGAGACACCAGAACATCAGCTTTCTCTGCCAGCTGTGCTCATTAGCTTACACTTGAGAGCACTGTATCGTCTTTGAGATTGTTGTAGTAAAACATTTTATCATACGGTGAAGTAAAAGCCATTTTAGGTCCTGCACTTGGGCCAAGGTCCTGCACTTGGGCCACAACAGCCCCATGCATCGCTACAGGCTTGGGGCAGTGTGGCTGGAGCTGCCTGGCAGAAAAGGACCTGGGGGTGCTGGTCGACAGGCGACTGAACATGAGCCAGCAGTGTGCCCAGGTGGCCAAGAAGGCCAAGAGCATCCTGGCTTGCATAAAGAATAGTGTGACCAGCAGCAGTAGGGAGGTGATTGTCCCCCTGTACTCAGCTCTGGTGAGGCCACACCTTGAGTCTTGTGTCCAGTTCTGGGCACCTCAGCACAAGAGAGATATNGATTCTATGATTTTATTCTTTTAAATTGAAATTACCAAATACCACAGCATTTGAATCTGGCAGGTGGAAAAGAAACCACATCAATAAATTGTGCTATGAAAGAATACTGTGTGGTTTTATTTGAGCATCCCAACACGCTTTATAAACTTATGTTACCTTTCATAGCATATTTGTGGGGATCTGAAGCCTTTTTAATTTGTATTTAAAAAAATGAGACAGAGATAGATGGACCAACCTGGCCAAGGACAAACATGTTTTACAACCTGTGAATATGAGAAAAATCCAAGGAAGTGTGATCCCTGTTTGCCTGCCCTAGAACATAATTTTGGATAATACTTTCCTTATTGAATGATCACAGGCAGCATGGGAAAATAGACTATTTTAATTTAAAATATGCTTGGAAGGGAATAAAAAAAACCCCAGGTTCTGCATTTTACTACCATAATCATGTGCTCTTGCAATATTTTAAAACTATGCAGACAACTTAATTTCTAACAGTGTTCTCTAGCACATGGCAGCATCGTTCTGTGTCCAATTTTTTTAAAGCAAAAACTTTGTGATGTTTTTTCCAGTCCCTGAAGCAAAAAAAAAAAAAAAAGCATGCACAGAGGGATTTTCTGCTGGGTCAGAAATTCTCATTGCGGAGTCTAACAGTTGAGCAAGTGGAACGAGATGGGAGCTCTGATTCTTCAAGCTGCCTCTTCTATAGTCTATAAACTACTTCTGGGCATACAAGGATGATGCTACTAAATATTTCTCCCCACGTGTTTGTGGCAGATAATAATCAAACAGACAGCCAACCAATTAAAAAGTCTTTCCAGGCTGTTGTGTTCCCTGTTGCCCAATACCCTTTTTAAGGCTAGTCATTAATTAATCATGTACTGATGCTGCAGTATTTGGCCCATTGGTAATGTCTGATAAGATCCAAATAGCCTTTCCAGCAACTTAAAATTTTGCTGACAGGACAGTGGGTGAGAGGTAAAAACTTCATTAAATCTTAAAGTTGTACAAACACAGAAGGACACTTCATCAGGTTTGATAAAAACTTCCTGAAAGCTAGTCATATTTTTATAACAAAAGCAGTGGATTTGGCCACTGAGCAGTAGTCATAGTGACCACTGGGAGCTACAGAGTTAGATGGAAACAATGCCCAGCTACTTCCAAATATACTGCTCATCACTTTAACCAGGGAGCTAAGAGTGTCTCTTCACTGCTGTGTATATGGACAGTGGGATGGGGTACACCCTCAGCAANTGCACTGGAGTCCCTCCAGTAGCTCCCTGTCTGTCTTGAACTGGGGAGACCCAGAACTGGATGCAGTATTCCAGTTGAGGACCAGTGCAGAGTAGAGGAGGAGAACAATGACACCAAGCTATGTGGAGCGTTTGACACGCTGGAGCGGAGGGAGGTCATCCAAAGGGCCCTGGACAGGCTTGAGAGGTGGGACTGTGTGAATCTCATGAAGTTCAACAAGGCCAAGTGCAAGGTCCTGCATCTGGAACATGGCAATCCCAGGAACAAATATAGGTTGAGCATAGAATGGATAATAGTAATGGTTTTAAACTGAACGAGGGGAGATTTAGATTAGGTATTAGGAAGAAATTCTTTGCTGTGAAGGTGATGAGACACTGTAAGAGGTTGCCCAGAGAAGCTGTGGCTGCCCTATCCCTGGAGGGGTTCAAGGCTAGGCTGGAGGGTGCTTGGAGCAACCTGGTGTGGTGGGATGTGTCCCTGCCCAGGGTAGGGTGGTTGGAAATAGATGATCTTTAAGGTCTCTTCCAACCCAAACCATTCTATGATTCTATTTGCAGAAGTGTGACACTGTGTCTAGCAGAAGACAATCCTGCAGAAAGGCTGTCTCCCATGTCATTTCAGCCTGCAGGAGAAATGCCAGCCTGGGATTTACTTGCTTTCTGCGTGTGTGTGTGGTACCGCCCGTCTTCTTAAGTCATCACGTCCCCTCATGAAGAGAGACCATCTGTGTTGGGCTAAACGGTGCATTTCGTGGCAGCTATTTCTGTCATGCTGCACAAGGAAGATGCCATCACTCTGGTTCCCGGAGTCCATCTGTCTCCCCTCAGGAGTGAGGAATAACTTCACCAGCGACTTGGGTTTTAAAAACAGGTGCAGAGCAGGAAAGGAAACAAACTGATGGAAGGGGGAAAAATTGAAGAAAAAAATATACAGAGAAGCAGTCCTGTCTTTCTCCAGGGAGCGGGAGCCAGAGGTGAGGAGACAGCATGGAAGGCACAGAGGTCCTCTTTGTCTGATAAAAGTCAGAAAGGTCAGTTCATTCCAGTTTTTGTGCCCACTGCTGCCAAAGTGTGAAATAAACGCATAAAGCTTTCAAAACTTCCTCATTCAAGTAAACAAATACCAAGATGAGAGAACCTCTTGTATTTGGTCTTCAGATATCCCCGAGTTGTCTTAACTGTCTGGAGCCTATCTGCTGTCTTCAAGCAGACCCCCCAGACTCACGTGTGATTGTCACACACAGATATAATGTCAGCCAGACAGATGTTATGACCCACTGATTAATTTTAAGAGTACTTGTCACTACAAATATTTTTTTTAAACACAGAGCAGTCAACATTCAATGGTTTAACCAATTTTCCAGTGACTTGGAAAGTCCCTATTAGGATGCATCATTTCATGAGGATCTCTGTTTATGCCTATGTCCACTACAGATAAAATTGTGTACACTCTATATATAACAGGATGGGGGGGTGTGTTGTTACTCTACAGCTCCCCACCATCCTGCTCCCCCATCAACTGGATTTGGGGCCTAGACAGTGACTCTAATCCAGATTGTGAGCCTCAATTTTCTCTCTATGGGTGGCATGGGGCTTACATTAGGGGACAATATACTTCCCATCCTCATCCTGGCATGGAAACTTGAATAGAACACTCACTTGGGGGCAGATACCAGTCTTGTTTCTGGGACCCAGAGTTTCAGATATGGTCTCAGGAAATCATAGAATCATAGAATCATTTCAGTTGGAAGAGACCCTTGGGATCATCCAGTCCAACCATCAGCCCCACTCTACAAAGTTCTCCCCTACACCAGATCCCCCAACACCACATCTCATCGACTCTGAAACACAGTCAGGAATGGGGACTCCACCCCCTCCCTGGGCAGCTCAGTCCAGGCTCTGACCACTCTTGCTGGGAAGAATTC
>VZTM01018214.1:97000-153269 GCA_013400555.1 Jacana jacana
AGGGGGGGCACGACATATTTTTAATGTCAGGGAATAATTATTTTGTAGTGAGACAGAAATTATCTCATTTAAATAACATTTTTCCTACAGCACTTTCTCAGGGCCCAAGGGCTGCTCTTCCAAAAAATGAGATTTTTGGCAGCCTCGGGGCTTTTCTCGTATTTCTGTCTGTCCTACTCATACTATAAACAGTATTCTTACAAAATAATTTCTAGACTACAGTTTCTTCATCGGTCCACGGGAGGACGAAGGAAAAGAAGCCTACGTTTTATGTAACTTAGCAGCTGCAGACAGTTACTTAGTTGTGCTTAGTTAAAGTGTACCATTTGTGAGCCAAACAATCCAATTCTACGGCTGGGATTATATGGGAGGTCAGACTAGATGTTTGAATAGCCATTTTTGGCAAGTGCTATGAAAGCAACTATTATTTCAGTATAATAAACAAAGTCATTAAATACAAATGCAAAGTGTCTGCGTGCTAAACCACCCCTTAAAGTTATGTTGTATCGGAGTCAGTCATCCGACCGAATGTAGCCTATGGTTTGGGGACAAATTCAAGCTTCCTAGAGGCTGGAAAAGACTGTGGATGATGACCAACACATAGTAATCAGAATTCCTCAGCCACAGAATCACAGAATCTCAGGGATTGGAAGGGACCTTGAAAGATCATCTAGTCCAATCCCCCTGCCAGAGCAGGAACACCTAGATCAGATCACAGAGGAACGCCTCCAGGTGAGTTTTGAATGTCACCAGAGAGGGAGAATCCACAACTTCCCTGGGCAGTCCCTTCCAGTGTTCCCTCACTGTGAAGAAGTTCTCCCTCATATTTAAGTGGAAAACAAAGATTTGGGGAAACTGAAGGGAAAAAAAAATAATATCCTTGTAATTCTGCACTCAACTGATTAGTGTCTGATTAGTGCATTAGTGTCTGTTCACTGCTGTACTGAATTGGCAGCTCTCAAGCAATCAATTTAGTCTTGAAGGGAAGGAAGAACAGAGNGCAGGGATTAAAAAGTCCTTTGGCCACTTCAGGACAGAAGAAAGAAAAGAGAAAGAAAAGAAGAAGGAAAAAAAAAAGAAGAAAAAAAGAAAATAAGAGAATACCATATTGTATTTGCTTATCTTATAAAGCTAATAAGGTAGGATTTAAGACCAACCATAAACTACCAACTTTTTTTGGAACAACGCAAGAGTTTCAGCTGCTCCCCAAACTCTGGAATCTGTGTTGGGGAAAGGAATTTGCAGAGCCAGAAAGAAAAGGCAATGCCACACTCCCTGTCTCTAGCAAGGAGAGCTGGAGGAAGGAGGAGGGGGNTCGGGGCTTTTCTCGTATTTCTGTCTGTCCTACTCATACTATAAACAGTATTCTTACAAAATAATTTCTAGACTACAGTTTCTTCATCGGTCCACGGGAGGACGAAGGAAAAGAAGCCTACGTTTTATGTAACTTAGCAGCTGCAGACAGTTACTTAGTTGTGCTTAGTTAAAGTGTACCATTTGTGAGCCAAACAATCCAATTCTACGGCTGGGATTATATGGGAGGTCAGACTAGATGTTTGAATAGCCATTTTTGGCAAGTGCTATGAAAGCAACTATTATTTCAGTATAATAAACAAAGTCATTAAATACAAATGCAAAGTGTCTGCGTGCTAAACCACCCCTTAAAGTTATGTTGTATCGGAGTCAGTCATCCGACCGAATGTAGCCTATGGTTTGGGGACAAATTCAAGCTTCCTAGAGGCTGGAAAAGACTGTGGATGATGACCAACACATAGTAATCAGAATTCCTCAGCCACAGAATCACAGAATCTCAGGGATTGGAAGGGACCTTGAAAGATCATCTAGTCCAATCCCCCTGCCAGAGCAGGAACACCTAGATCAGATCACAGAGGAACGCCTCCAGGTGAGTTTTGAATGTCACCAGAGAGGGAGAATCCACAACTTCCCTGGGCAGTCCCTTCCAGTGTTCCCTCACTGTGAAGAAGTTCTCCCTCATATTTAAGTGGAAAACAAAGATTTGGGGAAACTGAAGGGAAAAAAAAATAATATCCTTGTAATTCTGCACTCAACTGATTAGTGTCTGATTAGTGCATTAGTGTCTGTTCACTGCTGTACTGAATTGGCAGCTCTCAAGCAATCAATTTAGTCTTGAAGGGAAGGAAGAACAGAGGGAATGGACGATTGTATTCAAATATCCACTGACAGACCACTCAAGAGCGTTAAATCCCCTTTAGAATGAGAAATTGCAGTTGGTTGCTTTCACAAATCACGTGAGGACCAACTGAGTTGTGATCGCTAACACTGAAAATAAAGAAGATTGGCTATATTGAGAGTATTCCCTTTGCCTTCATTCCTGCACATTTGTGGCTAGCAGAAGTACAATCCTCGTCCTGCTAAAGCTAGTCAGGGATTTTGATGGAATTTGTAAGTTTGTTTTGGTAAATAGCTAAATAATAATGTTTTTCTTTATTAATTGGCACCTGGTGAACATTTTTGTCCTGTGTATTTCTCCAAGGATGTGTGCTGAGTGGAGGGAATGTAAATTGCCCCTCCTTCTGGCCAAGGCTGGTGGCTGTGGATGTACCAGTCCTGTGATGCTCTAAATCATCTTGGGGAGAACGTAACTCTCCGGGAAACCTCCAAACTGAGTGCCACCACTCCACCTCCTGCCCTGAGCACAGCTCTGGCAGAACCACAAATGAGACCCATTCACCCAATGCCCTAAGCTCCATAGCACCTCCTCAGTCAATTCTCATTAACATAAAATAGAAGAGATCTGCCAAGCTCTTTTCAACTTTTTGGAGAGGAAAAAACCCAATTGTTCAATAAAGAAGCTGAACCAACTAGGGGAGCTGTGAATGGCTCCACCAAACGGATGGTTAGATGAACAGACTGCTTCCCCCTAGGTATTTTAAAGAGTACTTTGGTATTTTATACATTCTATAAACAATTTTAAACGCCGTGGAGTTACTGGGGAGGAAGGGAAATGTAAGAAGCGAGCAGGGTGGGTGTGCAGGATGAGGGAGGATATGAAAGACGAGCCGTCTGAAATACGAAGATCTTAAGTACTGGCGTGTCTGGCTATTTGAGTGTCCCTAGCAGTCAAATAATGAGCCTTCTTCATGTTTTGCCTTTCTGGACTTGGCTTACTTAGACAAATTTGTAGGCATTAGGGTCTGTCTGGAGTTAGTTCCAAGATCTCTTCTATTTTTTTATATTTTTTTTTAATTTTTTTTTTCTTTCCCTTAACATTTTGCAGCTGAAGCAGCCTTGTAAAATTAAAAAAAAAAAAAAAAAAAAGAGGCTTTGAAGAGAAACATTACCAAATATGTCTTTTCTCCTGCCCATATCTTCCATTTCCACAGGAAAAGGGACGTGCAGGCAGAGGCAGACCAATGGAAAGGCAGGAGCAGCCTCCGTCACAGGAGGAGAAGGACGAGCCCTGCCCGCAGCCCTGCAGAGGAAGCAGCTGAAGGCAAACATCTTCCTCGGGGAAGGGGGAGGCTCTCACCTTGGCATTTTGGCCAGTTTTGCAGAGCTTTTGCTCAAGGCTTCCTCCCCTTCCAGCCCGCCCTTGGCCGCTCCTGACCGACCACCTGGGCAGCTTGTTTTGCCTCCCTGGGCTGCTCCTTGCAGACAGCGGAGTCTGTCTATTTTGGTCAGGGGACACCGCTCACACAAGCAGAATAACTGAGAATAACCAAGCCCTGGGCCATCAGCGCTTCCTGCCAGAACCTCGGCTGCAAATACAGCTACAAAACTGGCTCCCTCCTCTGTGCTTCCAAAGATTTTAGGTAATCGTGGAGCAAGAGCTACCTCTCCTTCTTCCGGTGCTATTACTTTTCTGACAGAGTGCTGTCACTAATAAGATCTGCGTGTAAAAGCCCCCAGTAAGGAGGGTCTGCATTGTGCTAGGATGCATAAAATAAATTAAAATAAAATAAAATAAACAGTTCTTACACCAAATGGCTTGTAAACCTGTTCAGTGCTGCCCACTCAGGCAATTTTTTTCATTATTTTTCTCTCTGAATGTCCCAGCCTCTGAAATCACAACTACTTACTTAAAAGTCCTGATTTACATGGACTGAAACTCCTCTCCTTCTCTGCCAAAATGTTATTGTGAGCTTCAAAACAAATTAAACCAGATTTCCTAAATAATTGTCTCCTTTATCCCTTTTGCCACTCATCCCTGCTGCTCTCCATGAGTCTTTTCCAGTATCCTACCATTGCCATGTCAGATTTGAGACAGCATGCACTACAGTTCATCCAGAAACACAGAATGCTTAAAGGTCCCTTCCAACCTAGAAGATTCTATGGTCTGGTGGGAGGTGTCCCTGCCCAGGGCAGGGGCATTGGAACTGGATGATCTTTACAGTTCCTTCCAACCCAAACCATTGTATGATTCTTGGGTTTGGCTTGGTTTGGTCCCTAACAGGCAAAACCTGCTAAAGCTTGTCCAGCTCTGTCTCCTTGTCCTTCTGGAAGGAACTCAACTGGCCTTCCTTGCTTCTCACCAGCTTTCCCACCAGTTGAAAATTTAAACTTTGTGACAAGTCAGGTTGAAATTAGTGACTGCCTTCTAAAGACACCAGAGGTGACCAAATAGATAGGCCAGGTCAGTGCTGCGATAAGCCATTTTCCAGAGGAAAACAGACAAAAATCTTTCTAGGCCTTTTTTGTAGAAAGGGAGAAAATCTCAAATTTTTTTTCTATTCCATTTCAGAATAGGAACAAATGTGGATTATTAGGGTAGCAAAGTTCCTCTAAGTGCTCTGTCTGCAAAATCCATTTTGAATAGAGATGATTCTTTTTTTTCTTTCTATTTTCTGTACTGGCTTTTTTGTGCCATTGTATTGAAATGCAGTTCAAATTGAGCGAGAGTTGTGAAATCTTGATCTCCACAAAGAGCTGGAGGGACATTACACTTTGACAGCCCAAGAAGCAGTGTTGAGACAGAGTTTGGACTCGGTTGGTCGGCAACTTTTTGTTGGAGTTAACAGATGAAGCTGCAGATAGGATTGGGCCAAATAAAGAGCAAAGTGTTAGGAATAAAATGTCTCACAGTAACATTTGGAGGCAGGAAGTAGTTGATTAAACTGCAACCATTGGGTAGACTGGGATTATATCTATACCTGATTTTCTGCTGAAATAGGATTAGGGGCAGTAAGTGGCTGTGAGCAAGAGATAGGACTGAGTCTTGGGGATAGTGCTCAGGCCCAGGGCAGCTGGTGGTTTGGAGCTCAGATTGAGGTGAAATCCAGCAGATTAATCTGGGAATCGAACCCCTCAAAAGATGCAAGTTTATCTCTAGGCTGTTGTCTACCAGTCCTTGAACCCTACTTAAACCACTACCTGAGACTATTTATCTTCCTGAACCCTAACTCGTTCAAATTTAGGTAGAGGAAATAATCATAGCTGGATATAGTGTTACCTATTGGCTTCAATCCTAACTCACAAGTGCCTGCCGACATCAAGAGCTTCCGGAAGGTCCTGTCCTGTCCTATTTGCCATCTGAAGCTTGGCACCAGCCCTATATGCTGTTAAGGTCCTCATGGATAGGTTTCACCCCAGACAGATTGACCGATATAATTAACAGAACACAAAAAAAAGCAGGGGGATCCACAGCCTTGCGCCAGCCCATGTGAGGTGGAGAGACACCTTGCAGAGATTTCCAAGGACCTCCTGGAGGAGGGAGTTCCATGTCTGCACCTCAGGAAACACCAAGGTTGCTGCATCCTGAGCAACACCTCCTGAAACGCCACGAGCTTCTGCGTACATTTGTGAAGTTTTCTTTTACAGAAATAGAAGAAAATAAAATGGATAGTGAAAAAGAAAGAGATGTTCCTTTTTCATAAAACCACACACACACACAGAGACAAAAAAAACCCAGCGGCCTTTGTATTTTCAGGTATAATTTTCCCTCTGGCC
Organism: Jacana jacana; assembly: GCA_013400555.1. Lineage (NCBI taxonomy): Eukaryota > Metazoa > Chordata > Aves > Charadriiformes > Jacanidae > Jacana > Jacana jacana. The sequence continues at coordinate 102,929 of VZTM01018214.1, forward strand.
CTTCAGCTGGAGCATACAAGGGAAATGACTTCTTGGCTTCCTACTGACTGCAATCAGCAAATAATTGTTAATCACCTCTAAGCAATATTTGTTCCCTTTGGAATAACAGCCAAATAATGCACGATACTCCCTGTTTACTTCCTGAGGAGACGGCTAACAACTGCCTCCAGTGTTATGGTTGCGCAGAGATCCAAGCCCTCCCACAAGTCCCCTGTGTCACTCATCCCCCCTCTTCCCACAAAGCCCTTGTGCCTACATGGGTAATTACAACCATTCTGAATTTTTGATCTCTCAGATTTTGGTGGGTTTTTTTGCTTCTTTCCTGCTTCCATTCCTCTCTCCAGCCTTGTAATACTCTGCAGACTCTGAACAATGGATTAGCTGTTCCCTCCAGTCAAGGTTTCCAGAAATAGTCTTTAGAGTTTTGCCATATGTTTATCTTTCTTAATACTCCAGTGAGCAGCCCCCTCATGACTCACGGGCAAACAAAGGTCTTGAATGGTTTGTTTATTCTTCTGAGCTAGATGGCACTGCCCGGGGCCGGCCATGTGGGCAGCAGAAGAGCGCTGAGGACGTGCATGCTGTTGTGGCACATATTTAATTACAAACAACATCATGTTTACCTTGACCCAAACTGCTGTGAATCAGAAGGAAGGTCGGAAAGTCCAACCACCCTCAGGTAGCCCCGCTCTGACATTGTTCCTGGAACAGGTTGGTCCCTACGCATACGTGCGTTCCCATGTGGAGCCACTGCTGGGGGAAGCAGAGGAGGAGTATGGAGGAAGTCACCCTAAATAACTTCACTTCTCACCTTCTCCCACTAAGCTCTCTCCCACTCCCGACACGGTCACTGAACGATCCTTGTCTGTCAGCGGTAAGGGTATATTTTGGCTCACAAAGAACAAAGAATTCAGTATTAAGTAAATAAACAACTTTACCATGTGTGACAAAGACAAAACCTCAACAGCCAGTCACAGAATGAAGTGGGCAGCAAAAATAAAGATGTCTAGAGGACTTAAGCTGTGGGCTTAAGAAGGGTGCTTCCGAGTACTGAATATAAAATCAGGTCTCATGGTCAGCACTGGCTGTGCAAAACCATGCAAACCATTCAGGTTTAAAACTTCAATCACCTCAGGGACTGGAGAAGATACTACTCAGTCACCCATCCCCTCAAGAGAAGAGATGAAGGTGAAAGAAGTCAAATGGGAGCCAAGCCAGTGCTCAAACAACTGATTTTCATGCTTTTCCAGAGAAGGTGTCGGAGGCTGGGTTCAGGACACTGTCTAGAGTTCTCTCGGGGCTCAGAAATCACTGCTGAGGCCTATCCATTTAAGTAACATATAAATATAGTAGGGGACACACCATAACATTGACTAAAACCATTGGTTGAGACAGAAAAGTGACGGGTGCTGTGTGATATTTTGACAATCTCCCCGTGAGTTGTGGGAAGGTATGCTGTGTGAGACGGATACAGCTGCTGTTTTACATAACGACATGGAAAACCAAGCAGTTGAAAGGGAAACATTTAAAGTCTAAGTCTATGTAGCAAAGTTCCCAAAGCCTTAGGGAGGGCTGGACAGGAAAACTTGGAACTTAGCACAAAGGTGAGCAAGTGCCCTCAGATCTCAGCAGCATGTTCCAGGGGAAAAACACCCAACCAGGTTGCCAAAGGAGAAAGATGAATTGAAAAATATTGAGTGCTGAAATGGCAAAAAGTTTGGGACTTGGTTACTTGGCCATCCGTGTCTAAAATGGCAGGAGGGTAGCCAGCTCTCACCTGTGTGAGAGCTTAAAAGTCAAACCCAGTAAATAAGGATGTCGAACCTTTCTGGAATATGATGATAAAATGAAAATTCAGTGCATGCAGGACCATTACATTTCCTTACCTCCTAGCCAAAGCCACAAACCTTCTCCAAACGCCTGTTCACAGAGGTGGGCTACCCCTGGGAGACCAGCATATTAAAGGTTTGGGGGCCCAGAAAGACAGTGAACTCCAGCAGGTTGTACCTTTCTCTTACAGACAGGGACGGTCTGTTTGAAAGACTCTGCCTGTCACAGCTGTGCAAATAGGGAGGGAAGGAAAGCCTTTTTCTGGAAGGAGGTTTTACATCTTTCATAGGTCAAGCTCCATCTGAAATCCGGGGGAAGACCAAGACAGGCAGTGAAGCATGAATATAACACGTACACTTCAAGATAGTATTTATTACATGAGATGTTTTGTTAAAGATTAAGAAGGTATTAATATCTTAAGTACTCAACATGCCTTGGAAATATTGCCAGATTTCCAAGTTTTCAACATCAACATTAAAAGAAAGGTGAACTCCTTTTCCTAAGGGCAGAAAAGGGTGGTGAAGGAAGGAAGATATCATGTTGGCAAATATTTTGTTGCTTGCCCTGAGCCACTCTAATCGTCACAAGTCAAAATACTTTGCGACGGGAAGGAAAGGATAACTTGTACACTGAGGTCTTTTATAAGAAAGGAAGTTCAGTCAAAGTGTGTATTTCCTACACATCAGAGAAACAAATACTTTCAGCATCAAAAAAAAACAAAACCAGAACAAATTTTTCTAGGCCCAGCTCATGTCTTCTCACAGAGCAGGTAGGAGTCCTACAGGGGGATGATGAGACACGGGTTGAGATGCTGGAGAGCTAACACAGATCCATGCTGTACTGAACCATGCTAAAGTCCACCAATACTCTGAAACTAAGTCACAAGATCTGAGGCTTTCTGCTGTTGAGCTTTTGGCCCTGCATTTATTTATCTTTTTTTTAGGTATTTATTCTCTAAAATATACTACCATCATAAGTTGTTTAAAGTGGTGTTCAGCCTTACCATAGAATCACAGAATCACAGAATATCAGGGATTGGAAGGGACCTTGAAAGATCATCTAGTCCAACCCCCTGCCAGAGCAGGAACACCTAGATCAGACCTTGAGTATTGTGTCCAGTTCTGGGCACCTCAGCACAAGAGAGATATCGAGGTGCTGGAGCGAGTACAGAGGAGGGCAACAAAGCTGGTGAGAGGCCTGGAGAACAAGGCTTATGAGGATCGATTGAGGGAGTTGGGGTTGTTTAGTTTGAGGAAGAGGAGGCTGAGGGGAGACCTCATCACTCTCTACAACTGCTTGAAAGGGCACTGGAGAGAGATTGGTGCTGGTCTCTTCTCATGGGCAATGAGCGACAGGACAAGAGGGAATGGCTCCAGACCCCTCACCGGTTTTGTTGCCCTTCTCTGGACACCTTCCAGGGCCTTAATGTCTCTCTTGTAGTGAGGGGCCCAAAACTGAACACAGTTCTAGAGGTGTGGCCTCACCAGAGCTGAGCACAGGGGTATGATCACCTCCCTGCTCCTGCTGGCAATATGTGACATGTTTTCAGCTGGCAAGGCTGCACCGATGTCACGATGGCAGCAGACTAGATTCCTGCCCTGGATTTGGCTTCACGAGCCAGCTGAATAATGCGTGCTTTCTGCTTGCTGTCTCTCAAGCTGCCTCCTGGAGGCGAGTGATTAATTGGCATCTCAACTCCAGAACTGAGATTTGTTCCCTATAGCGCCTGTGTTTCCCTTTTTTTAGTCATCCATCCTACAAGAGGATAAATTTTTAATCACCCCTTCCTGACATAATTCTTCTCTGACATATTCCTGCTCAGCAGTAAGGTTCCCAAATATCAGAGAGATACTTACCTGCAGTGTGAACAGAATACTGGCTAAGAGCCATGCGTTGAGTTCCTCAATTAGGGAAGATTTTAATAGTGTGGAAAACCCTACTGTGTCTGGCTTTTCTGCAAAAAAAACCCCAAACACCTCTACATAAACTGGGAAGGAAAGAGATATCTAAGAAAATGAAGGACTTTGTTATTTTCCGCAGGAAAAAGACTCTCAAAATATTTTTCAGCATGTCCCTTAATAAATGCAAGTAGTCGAGTCTCTATTATGCAATGGATTAGGGCTCCAGTAACATTTTTTTAAGGCAGCTGTATGGCTTCACAGAATCATAAAAGTCCTGGACAGATTAAATGATCTAAGACGATAGGCTCATTTTTCCATCCCTCTCCGAGAAAAAGATTACTCTCTGAGCGATATTTTTCCAGTGCTTTTTCTCAGCTCCCTTTAAAGGAGTCAGACAATAGGGGCTCCCATTGTTTTCCCAGGAGGTTATTCCAGAGCCAAAGAATTCTCCTTAGATGCAATCAGTAGGAAATTTTTCATAATATTATTGTATTTTCTGGTAGCTCACGTTGCTAATTTCACTCCTGCTCAAGCCGTATCTTGGTGGTGTTTGCACCCTCAGAACCCTTATGCATGTATAGATCTCCCTGCCTATGTGTTGGTTCTAGATCAGATCTATATCAGTGGTTTGCAATAGGTTTGCCTACCTAGAATTAGCCTGAACTTAATAAATTGGTTCTGTCCTGGTCTGAGGTAAAACAAACCATTTTTCTGTTCAGTAATTTTACTGTTTTAGCTGGGCCTCTTCTAACTAACAAAATGGTGATCTATTAATTAATTAATAATCTATTAATAGATGCCTCAAAAAACAATTTTTCCTTGCTTTAATTTTTTTTTACTGTTCTTCCTTTAATTCCTTCCAATTTTCTGATTTATTTTTTTTCCTGCATTTTCTATAAATGGAATGTGAGTTTAAAACTCATATATTTTTGTTTGGGAAGAGGTGTTAAAGTACCAGTTCCTCCCAGGGAGGTAGAAGTTCTCAGGTACGAATACACAGTGAAACTTTCTTATCTCACAGATAAGCACCATGAGCACTTTTTGAAACGCTCCGGAACACAGTCATTCACATTTTCAACTTGTACGAAGTCATGGGCAAAATATAGAAAACTTACTCATATTCATGCCAAAACTGAGATAACTCCTGTCTTTCATCAACAGCTGTGTTGTTTCCTATGGCCAAGAAGCCACGGAAGCCTCGCAGCTGATATGATTTGGTTTGCAGTACGAAACAAATGCCTTGCCACTTGTTGCGTCTGACTGTGAGAAAGCAGTCCTGTGAGAGCACATTCTTGACAGGGCTAAAATGAGGCCTTAAAGAAGTATTCATCTGTTCTTAAATCTAAGTTGGTGCCTCAGTATGTTTTTATTCCCCTGCGAATGTGGTGAATGTCTAAAAAAAACAACCCAAACCCCTCAAATTAATTTCTGCTGAAACTTCATTGAGTCAAAATCACAGAATCACAGAATCTCAGGGATTGGAAGGGACCTTGAAAGCTCCTCCAGTCCAATCCCCCTGCTGGAGCAGGAACCCCCAGAGCAGGTCACACAGGAACGCCTCCAGGTGGGTTTGGAATGTCTCCAGAGAAGGAGACTCCACCACCTCCCTGGGCAGCCCCTGCCAGGGTTCCCTCACCCTCACCCTGAAGAAGTTTTTCCTCATATTAAAGTGGAACCTCCTCTGTTCCAGCTTGCACCCATGGCCCCTTGTCCTGTCATTGGGCGTCATTGAGAAGAGCCTGGCTCCATCCTCCTGACACTCACTCCTCCTGGCACTCAAAATACACTGTAGATTTTTTTCCAGAGCGAAAGGGTTGTCAGACTATAGCACTTAGAAGTGCTGGATGTTACAAGTACCTAATGAGTACAGGATGCTAAAAGCACCTCAGCTCCATCACACTTTAGATAGCAGTTGGAGTGATGTTTATCTGGCCGGCTCTCAAGCATTTGTTGTTGTCCCTTTTGGAACTGCCACTAAAGACAGATTCCACATTGCATTCCACATTTCTCAGCTCAGATTTTCTCTTTCAAGACCCATACAATTGATTAGCCTGGAAGGTAAAAGGAAAGACTGGAAAAAAGAAAAATGAAGAAAAAAAAGGAGGAAGCCTTTCAAGACAATTTGACCTGGATTGTGAAGTAGGTTGGGAGGGGAGTCCTGGTCACTTTGTGGAGGAAATTGGGGGTGGGGAGGAAGAAGCGAGGGACCTTTATGGTGGATATATCTCAACACAGGCACTACATGTGGGGATCAAATCATAAAATAACCGTTGCCACCTATTATCCCCCTTGTGCAAGTGGAGAGGAGATCCTGCAGAGGAAAATGGCACGGCCAGGGGAAAGCCAGTGCTGCACCATTCCAGGACATCTTGCCTTCAACTTACTTTGAGTCCATAGTGGGAAAACAAACATTTCCCTTTTCCAGTAATACGGTTCTTCAGGTATCTTCAGGCTGAGATAAGAAAAATCATTGTTTACCCCAACTGGCACGTGAAAGGAATTGATGCTAAGAAGCTTTTGCTGAATAGTGGGATCATGTCGGGAGCTTATAATTGTTAAGTTTCCTTTGAGAGCACATCTGAAGTTTCATAATATCATAGAATCACACAATCATTTCAGTTGGAAGAGTCTCTTGGCATCATCCAGTCCAACCATCAGCCCCACTCTACAACGTTCTCCCCTACACCAGATCCCTCAACACCACATCTAATCTACTCTAACAGGGATGGTGACTCCACCCCCTCCCTGGGCAGCCCATTCCAGGCTCTGACCACTCTTTCTGGGAAGAATTCTTTCCTCATGGCCAGCCTAACCCTACCCTGCTGCAGCTTGAAGCCATTCCCTCTCCTTCTATCACTAATTACCTGTGAGAAGAGACCAGCACCAACTTCCCTACAATGTCCTTTCAAGCAGTTGTAGAGAGGGATGAGGACTCCCCTCGGCCTCCTCTTTCTGAAACTAAACACTCCCAGCTCCCTCAATCGATCCTCATAAGCCTTATCCTCCAGGCCCTTCCCCAGCTCCGTGTCCCTCCTCTGCACTCGCTCCAGCCCCTCCAGATCTCTCTTGTGCTGAGGTGCCCAGAACTGGACACAATCCTCAAGGTGTGGCCTCACCAGTGCTGAGGACAGGGGGACAATCACCTCCCTACTTCTGCTGGTCACACTATTCTTTATGCAAGCCAGGATGCCTTTGGCCTTCTTGGCCACCTGGGCACACTGCTGGCTCGTGTTCAGCCCCTTGTCACCCAGCACCCCCAGGTCCTTTTCTGCCAGGCAGCTCCAGCCACACTGCCCCAAGCCTGTAGCCATCCATGGGGTTGGTGTGGCCAAGTGCAGGACCTAGCATTTAGCCTTGTTGAAGCCCATGCCATTAATATCAGCATTAACATCGGTTTCCTTCCTGATTGTGTTCATAGGGATGTCATCAAAAACTACCAAAAAAAGGGGGGTTTCCTTTCACAGAACCAAAATATTTAAAAAAACAGTTGTGCAAATTTAAGTGAATAACCCCAGCTACACCTTACAGCAATTGCAAAGAAGTCAGCGCTTTCAGCAGGTTGTTCCTCTCACCCTCCCCACAGCCATCTAACAGGAGGCAGCCTGACCTTTGAAGAGGTATCTCTGCCTTTCTATTTGTGAGTAAAGGGAAGATATTTGCACCATCTTTCACACAGACTCTTAGACCACCAGATATTTCATAGGCAATGAGAAAGAGAGCTGTGACAGGAGGGAATAGGAGGAGGTGGCAGGCAGTCATAATATTCATGTGCTCCTGTCCTTTCCCTGCTGAAGAAAACAGCTTTAAAGGTAAGTATTACAGGTACAAAGCCACTTTACTGTGCTTATCTATTTTTGGGAAACCACTTGACTAAGCAGCAGAGCTTATTAAAAATATAATTGCCTGATGCAGCTGTTTTAAAAGGTTCTAAATGTCTGTTTCAAAGCCCCCGTGGTTTCCTAAGGGAGTGTGGCTGTCAGTATGCACACAGTCTGCACAAGCAAGAAAGGTGCCGTGCAGAAGGTGAGGGGTTTTCGCTTGTTGGTTGAGGGGGCAAGCACTTTTGAATGCTGCAAAAGGCTGGATTTGAGCTGTGCAACAGGACCTCAGATGTACCAGGAATGATGTTTATGTCGGTGTCATAAATCCCTTAGCATTTTGTAAAGTCTCTCGTCTGCCAAGCAGTGTAAATCGTACCTGCTCCTCCACAGAAGCAAAAACGTCTCCATTTGCTGGCAGAGGGTTAGGACCACACTGTTGCCCAGGAGAAAAGCATGAATAGCATGCAGGGAGGAAGTATGTCTCCCTTCAGGCTTCCAGGAGGAAGATATGGGATTTAGGGGATTTGACACTAGACCCTTCTTCAGCAAGTGCCCCACTTACAGGGTTGCAACACTAGCCTGATTTGTTAGTGTTGGGCCAGATATTGTATCAGAAATTATATATGTGATTTATAAATACTTGGATTTTTTTTCCACCTAAGCCTGTCTAGTCTCACAATATTGATGCTGAGAGATGTCTATCACATGCACATCAATAACGCTGTTTTACACAGTAATAACTTTTAGGAATTAGTTGTTTTCTACAAAGACTTGAGAGAGAGGAATAACTTCCCCCCCAAAAAAAAGCTCTAATCCAGTAATCATGAAGTCAGCAGTCATTTATGCCTAGATAAGATTCTAGCATCCAAACTGCAAGGAAACTACCAGAAACCCTAGGGATTTTTATATGCCAGATGATTCATATGCCTCCGTTTATCATTTGGGACTGGAAAGAGCCAGTAATGACTGCATTCAAGCAGTAAATACAGAATAAGTCCTCCAAGCTTCTGCACCCTGAGCAATGCCAGTGAGGCCAGATATAGGAATTTGTCTGTCTGTGTAGTCATCCTCTCCCAATTTCAAGTAACGGGTTTATACCATTGTCTTGCACAGAAATGCAGAGCCAAGTGAGCTGAGGGGAACCATAGACCAAGTTGTTTACACGGTGTCCACAGTCTGCTTGCTGAGGTGTAGTGGTTTTAAAACCCCCTAGTAAGGAGTACACTGTATTCTCTGGTTTCTAAACATGCTGGAAAGCACGCTGCATGTGCTGTCTTACCAGGTCTTGGTGAGGTGAGCTACGTGATGTGCTGCCAAAGATGGATAACACGTTCAGGCATCACCCTGAAATCACAGGCTTGAAATCCTGCAGCAGACAGAGGTGCAGAGAAGCAGGAGTTACTGGGATATTATATTAATGAGACAAAACTTGATATAGTCTCATTACCTAAACAGATACACGGAGATTTACCCTGGAAATCTCACCTGATTCATTGATGTTATCCATCCCAGTACATATGGTTGATAGGAAATACTCATAAATTATTTGGTACTCCGTGGAAAATGATGCCATTCCACAGGAATAGGAATTGCTCTGAACTCTAGATCTTCACAGGTGACACAAAGGGGGAAAATGGGAACAGAGCCTAATCTGCTCTGGGATCCACAAAAAGGCAGGGGAATCATGCCATTAAGTTCAGCAGTCAGGCAAATAAATCTTCTTTGAACATGAAATCGCTCTAATCACAGCAATATTTTTTTTGTAATTTTATTTTTTACCTCATTTACGAGTAAGTTATGGAGCCTATTAACAAAGTACATGATGTTCTTTCCAAACCTTGGTTGTAGCTTTGTGCAGTTGTCTGTTTTAATATGCTGGGGGACTAGGAAAAGCTTTTCCTTTGGAAGCTTCCTTTCACAATCAAATTACACATGAAGGCCTGATTCATCACAGTTTACCTACATGGTTTTCAAAAGGACCAAACTCACAAATAACCGTTGTGGGAGCTGCAGAACGAGTGTCAAGAGTGGTCGTCCCGAATAAGCAAATCTTTTCATTGCCTGTACATAGAGGCTTCCCAGATTCATGAAAAACTGTAAAAGGAATTGTGTACAGAAGCATCAGGAAGTAGAATGAGGTCAGAGGAAAAGCTGTGACGAAAGTGAGCTTGGCGGGGATATTATTAAGAAATCTTTCCCCAAACGTCTTTGGTTAACACCTGAGCTCAATCCAAACTTTGCTGGAGGTCCAAGAGAATCGTGGCATTCTTCTCAGGCTTTTTCCTGTTTGTCTGCCTCTACGCTTCTGAGTTTTAGTCTGAATTGAGTCACGTAGTCTTAAAGGTCATAGCAGAAATTACCTTATTTTCCAGACCTTGGAGGGTTCAGCAGCAACTCTTACCTAGCCTGGGCCTTTCTGATCCTAATGGACAGGTTTCCAAGAAGTCAAGGAAACTAGTGTTGAGGGCACAGCAAGGCAGAGATGAGAGGTTTGAGTTGCTGCCAGGGTAATGCAGAGTCTCCTTGTTGGCCCTGAGGCTGCCTGGAATTGATGCTGGTACAAGAAGATGTTTGTGGTGAGGGAAGAGCGGCTGAAGATACAGGCTGGCAAAATGAGTGTGAGCAAGGCCATGTTTAGGCGGAAGAGTTCATAGGGCAGCCAGATTTAGTCCACTTTCAGCTTGTAAAGGTTTTACCTCCTCCTGAGTGAAAGTTAGATTGGAAGGGACCTTTGAGATCATCTAGTCCAACCATTGACCTAACTCGGATAAAACTGTCTCTAAGAACTATGTCAACCCAGCTTTTAAATCCCTCCAGTGATGGTGCCTCAGCCACTTCCCTGGGCAGCCCATTCCAATGTTTCATAACCCTTTCAGTGTAAACATTTTTCCCGATATTCAATCTGAACCTCCCCCTCCCCTGGTGCAAATTCAGGCTGTTTCCTCTTGTCTCATCACCTATTCCTGGGGAGAAGAGACCGACCCCCCCTCTGACTACACCCTCCTTTCAGGGAGTTGTAGCCTCCCTTTTCTCCAGGCTGAACACCCCCAGCTCTCTCAGCTGCTCCTCACAAGACTTGTGCTCCAGACCCCTCACCAGCTCTGCTGCCCTTCTCAGGACCCACTTCAGCACCTCAATGTCTGTATTGTCATGAAAGTTCCAAAACTGGACCCAATTCTCGGGGTGAGACCTTGCCAGTGCCGAATACAGGGGGACGATCACCTCCCGAGTTCTACTCCCCATGCTGTTCCTGATCCAGGCCAGCATGCTGGTGGCCTTCTTGGCCACCAGGGCACACTGCTGGCTTATGTTCAGCCCACAGTTGACCAACACCCCCAGATCCTTTTTCTGCCAGGCAGTTTTCCAGCCACTCTGCCCCAAGCCTGGAGTGCTGCATGGGTTTGTTGTGACACAAGGGCAGGACATGGTACTTGGCCTTGTTGAACCTCACAACATTGGCCTAGGCTCATCCATCTGGCCTGTCCAAACACCTCTTCAAAGCCTTTCTACCCTCCAGTAGATCAACATTTCCACCCAGCTTGGTGTTGTCTGGAAAGAGTCACAAGCTGCTTTCATTTCTGATGCTCCAGGAATGAAAGCAGAGTCCTTTGTGACTCTAACCAAGAGCCAGGTATTTGAAATAGGAATTGAAATGGCCTGGAAGAGTTTCAATTACACCCGACTGTGCAGGTTTGCTCTGCTCAGTGTGTTCTTGTTTCTGATAAGCCCTTGCCATGAGAAGTCTGTGGTCATACAGCCCACTCAGCCAGCCGGAAGCCTTGAGGAAGGCCCAGGCCTAGTAGGGATGGCGGCCTATGCAAGTTCTAGCCTTGAGGGAGAGATGCCCAGCACTCCATATTTTATGTTTTTTTTTCTCATAGCCAGATTTAGACAGTCTGTAAAGCTTCACTGGTGCTGAGACTTGTCCTGGCACAGAGCAATTTAGAAAGACATCCATTCCCAGTACAGGCAACACCGCAGCAGTCCTTTCAAAGCATCTGAAGCCAATTGTGACTAATTCATGTCCTACTGGGATTTCAGCGGTTCAGGGGTTTGGTCTTCAACCTGTTTGCTGTAGAGAGCCCTAAGGAAAATGTGATTTGCCAGGGTGTCCTCAGCACTCCCCTAGGCCTGCTTCTATTCAAAGGAATGTCAGCAACACTCAAGAAAGTGCTGAGCATTTTCAAAAGGCTTTCTCATTGGATAAGGTGTTTTTCTTTTTAAAACCTGAACTTTCCCACACTGTTTTGTGAATAGTGAACAATATTAAGAGGGTTTCTTACCTCAAACTTTTGGGATGCTTTTCTGGCTACTTAGAGAGAAGGGAGTTATATACTCTTTTTCCTCACTAGGAGGGGAAAAAAACTCTAAAAACCACACCTAATGATACCCTGAAAAACCTACAGAAAATGGAAATTCAAGGCTTATAAGCATCACTTAGATATATTTTTATTCCTTTAATGAGCTCATTTTTCAGTGACTTTTCTTATCTGATATTCCTGGAGGGCCCTTGGCATTCCACGCATTTTTTCCCTTCTGCTTTCAGCTGCTTCATAGACCCCTTCCTACTTCAATCTTTCATTGAGATGCTGAGCTGTGTGACAGACTAGACTTTAATTAGGTGACATTTGTTGCTAAGGAGACATGCTTATTTAAGCTAAATAAGAGGAGGTTACTTAACAATCCGAATCCATTATGAATGTGTGGGGAGGGGGCAATAGTTCTATCTGAGTCGTCATTAGCATATTTCTCATGTGTTATGTTGGAAAGAAACTTACAATAACATTCATTTTTTGCGGCCCAACGTAGTTCCAACCTTGCCAGTCTGCCATGCTAATTAAATCTTTTTCACAATTCTGCAGTGCAATTTGGCAGTGCACCGGAAGCGCTTTGGTTTAAATCCTCTTGGAGTCAATGTTGCATTGTTATAAGAAGAGACCTATAGTTCCAGCAAACGTATCTTGGCATTTTGCAATCCTAATTCTAGTGATGATAATTACTAAAAGTTGCTAGCTTTTACTTGGTTAAAAAAAAAAAAGCAGACATTTCATTTTCAGACTGCCCAGCCTGGTTAGGTTTTGTCTCAATTCCCCCTGTGGTAAAAGGAGTAAAAGATGGAGAACATATAATATTAATTATGGGAACATACATATAAACTTTGGTAAGATTAAACCATCATAGTAAATGTCACATCAACAGCAGCATCCGTGGGGATATTCATGTGAAAGAGGTTGAGTAACTAAGAACCTTCTCAAATAAAGCCCAAAACAGTGGCCAAAGGAAGGGGGCAAAGATTGATATAACAGCTATTAAAACAAATATGCAAATTAATTGTAATCAATCGGAATGTAGCTGCACAGTTGTAGAGATCTCCTGCTGAGATTAATGGATTATATACCAAAATCCAGAGAGGTCTGAACCATCCCAGAGCTCTTCTTCCTGAAGTGGAACCTTATGCATTTTAGAATAGTGCCTCTGATACAATCTTGGTTCAATTTCTGTAGGTGAAAGTCTTATCAATAAAGTCTTGAAGACATGTCCATAAGAACAAGAAAGTTAAAAAAAGTGTTGTTTTGAAGTGAGTGAGGGTTAAATTATATTTTAACAAAGATAAGAGAAAAGGAATTTGATATCTCACTTAAATAAGTATTATCAGGAAAGGAAAAAACCCACAACTTTCATTTTGTTCTAATAATAGTGATAAGAGTGATCATTACAGCCATCTTGTACTGCAGTTATTTGTCTTTGACCTTGCCTTTTTTCCAGACAACATGCTTTGACCAGTCTGGACAAAAATTGGTTGCACCAAGACAGTAGGGAGACAGAAACTTTTCCAGACTGAGTTACAAGGCCCCTAAAGAGCTATTGGTGCCTTTGAACTAAGACAGCAAAGCATTTTGGGTTAGATGCATATTTTGGATCATGAAATTCACGTGACACATTAAAAATGTGTTTCTTGTTACCATGAAAAACGGTAAGTTTAACATTTTTTAATTATTCACTGTAAAGTATATAAAAGCTCAGTTCATAAATACCCTTGAGCATTGTGACGACAGTCAAATACACTTAATAAACATGAATTCTTAAGTGCTTTGCTGATTTAAAGAAGAATCCCATCTCACATACATTTTTTCCACCAGATTTCAGTGTGAATACACCCATCTGTGAGAATTACTGGTGAACAGAAGGAGTCTGAAGATCACTCATGTAGCCTTTGAAATATCTTGTTTCGTGGAATCAACCCTTATAGGAAAAAGTAAGTCTAAAATAGCAATCATATTTTGTAACCTTCTTAAGATTTGTGTTTGAACCTGGCTGGTGTCTGCTGGATGATAGAGCTGATGGAGCAGCTGCCTGGAGAAGTCGTGGCTGCTCCATCCCTGGAGGGGTTCAAGGCCAGGCTGGATGGGGCTTGGAGGAGCCGGGTCTGGTGGGACGTGTCACTGCCCAGGGCAGGGGGGTTGGAACTGGATGATCTTGAAGGTCCCTTCCAATCCAAACCATTCCATGACTCTATGATGTTTTGGGGTTTGTTTTCAAAATCGTTTACCAGTAGATTTACACATTCTCCCTTGGTCAACCTTAGTCTTTAATTGTCTGCTTCATGAACAGCCACAGACATGAGCCTATACTGGCTCATGGCACTGGCACTGAAAGCTGCAGACTGTAGACATCGGGCCCACCATCTTACCCATTGAGACAATGCCTAGTATCTCACAAATCTCAAGTCTCAGTAGCCAAATAATTTTCTAGGAGAATGGATTTACTACTCAAGTGCAGATTATTCCTGTGCAGGTGGAGATCCATGAGATTCCATGAGGTTTTGATCTGAGTATGCACTTGATCTGACCAAAAAGGTCATAAAGCAGGGGTGACAAACACTTTATATTTTTGGTTGGGTGTGGGCTTGTGATTCCCACATCTCCAGTTTGCAGCACTGCTGGATGGATGTCCTGCTTCAGCAGCACTTGGGTAAGGTGTGGGGCAGTGGAAATTGGTCACTTTGGCAGCTGGAGCACAGAGGTGCTACTCAGGCCACCTCTGTCACCATTGGTCCTCGGTACTCCATTATTTCAGCAAAACAGGATATTGTCCAAGAGAAAAACAGAGTGCCTCTTCCTTTAGCTATGTGTCACAACAGCCATTTAGCACCAGGATTTTTAATCCTGAAACCTAGGAAATGGGAGTGGAGGTTTCTCCAAGAAGATGAGGGAAATGAACCTGTTTTCCCACATCCTGAGAAGTGCCTGAGGAAACTGCTCGCTCAGAAAAAGACAGAGGTAAAGAGTGCATCTGCTCTTACAGCAAATCACACGAGCTGTTTTGCAGTAAATTTGAAATGTCATTGAGCTCTATTAAAAACCAGTATAGATAGAGCAAAAGGATTTTACCTTCATAATGTTGAATTCAAGACAACTCTAGGAAGAAGGCAGACAGATAATAGCCAGTTGGGTCTGCAGTTTCCCCTCAGACATTGCACTGGGCACTTTTTTGTTTGGAAAAGCTTGCAGAAATTGTTATAGTGTTAACCCAAATCCAGTGTATATGAAGTCAAGTAAATTGGGGGAGCTAATAAAGAAAACAGGACTTCAGGACTTATTTGATGACTAGATTCTTGCTGAGACAAAAAATATCTGGTGTTTGCACAGCATCAAAGGAAATGAGCTCTTATTGATAGTGGATGCTTCAAATATATCAATAAAACATTTAAGAACTTTTTAATGCTTTCCTGCATTAAAAATTGTTGTCCAGTATATCTTAGTGTTGTTCCTATCACTATACTTTCTTTAAGCAATGCCAAATGGGCTTGGCTTTTTCCAGAATGATGACAGACGTGTAAAAGGGAAGTGCTGCCACTCCCGTGGCTTCTCTCACTTCTATTTTTGTTCCCTAAGAAGGAAGACTTCAGTGGAAATGTCAAGATGTATTTTCTCTTGCTGTTTATTTCTTCTTAAACCTTTTTTAATTGAAATGTAAGATGGAGAGTTTCAATCTATCTAATTATCCGTTTAGGTCTATACATATCTATCGCGCTATTTCTCTTCATATGTACAATTATATCTCCAAAATACAGGGAAAATACAAAGATAATTTATTTATTTAACTTAATGACACAATAATATGCCTGTCCATGAGTTGCATCTAATTTGATTTAAAACGCACATAGAAAAATATTTAACTTTGGATAAAAGTCAGGGTTTGACCCCACCCATCCTCCCACATCCCAACCCACCAGCCCAGAGAGAGCCTAAAATAATATCAGAGCAATTCTGCAATATGGCCTCGAGGTCAACAGATTCAAGGTTCTGCTACATCAAACACAGATCTGGTCTAAAAGGCTCCTGGTTGAAACAGAACTCCTCTGTTTAAAATTCAGAGTTGTCCCTTCAAGGGCCCAAGAGGATCTTGGTGTTGGGGTTACAGGCAAAACGGGGAGATTTCAGGCAGCCAGTGCTACTCCAGTTTTCCTAGTGGGAAACACGGGCATGTGCAGTCATTGTTCCACACTACCAGATGTGTCTACCCTATAGACTTTGTTTAGATAATCCCTGGCATCGGGAAGGTCAGCGCTGAACCTGGAGGCCGAAATTTGGTCAAGCTCTTATTCCAGCGCCGCAACAAAAATTAGCGTGTACCGTATGGGTATTTCTGTCGTGGTTTTGACCAATTGGACAGATGATGACCCCTCCTCCCCCCCCACTAAGGAAAAGAGAGGAGAGGAAAGGATTAAGAGATTCAGGAGTTTAGATAAAAACTAAACTACTTTAATGAAACATCAATAACAATAATATAATAAACAATAAAAAGAAAAATTAAAAAGAATATAAAAGAAAGGATAAAGAAAAAAAAAGTATACAGTCTATACAAAACCGTATCAGGCTCCCAGGACGATGATCACGTCACCAGCAGCACCAGTGAACGTCCCAGGCTGGACGCAGTGACCGGCAGGAGCTGGATCAAAGGCAGATGAACAGACAGGGTCCTCCCCAGACGTCGGCCATTGAAGGAAGAAAA
Source organism: Jacana jacana (assembly GCA_013400555.1). NCBI lineage: Eukaryota > Metazoa > Chordata > Aves > Charadriiformes > Jacanidae > Jacana > Jacana jacana. The sequence continues at coordinate 119,496 of VZTM01018214.1, forward strand.
AACTACTAACAACCCCTTGATCCCTCAGCTTTTTTTACTGAGCATGATGGGGATGGGATGGAATACCCCAATTGGTCAGTTTTAGGTCACCTGACAAAATTACCTGACCTTGGTTGTTCTAGCAGTAAGTATAAGCAAGGGCCTCTCTGCACCATCCCTTGGTATAATCAGGTCTTATCACTGTGAGACGAAACACTCTCTGAACAATGTGCTGTTCATTTCAGACTTTAGTTAGTTAGAAGAGGCCCAGCTAAAAAAGTAAAACTACTGAACAGAAAATTGGTTTGTTTTGCCTCAAACCAGGACAGTTTCTCAGCTCGATATCTGTGCCTAGAGAGTATCACACAAAATACTTACTCTCAGGCCTGCTTTTCCTCCTGCCCTCCTCTCTACACACAACTACGTAAAGGTGAATCTACCCAATAATGTTTGTGGACAGTAATTTGCAACTGCTACTAATGCTTGCCTGTGTTACTCACCACTCTTCCACCAGCACTGGTACCAGGCGATGGCTATAGTATTATTTACTCCTGTTGAGTCTTTTCTTTTTTATATTTGCTTTTAACTGCAAACTCAAAGCTTTTGAAGGTCCAGCTATGAATGGAATTTAGCTGCTGAATCAGACTTTAAACATACTTGAAGATGGGAATGAGCATGGGTATGCCTAAACAATTTTGCTTGGGTGCCAGAACGGGCAAGACTCCCCCGAAGAGAGCAGTTGAGAGCTGACCACAGCTAGATTGCTTCCAGACCTGTTGCTGACTCCCTTCGTGTGAGTGCCAATATCTCTCTGCTGAATGCAGTGCAGGAAAGCCCTGTAAATATACAGCTCATCTTTCAGTTCTTCCCTCGGACCCGGGAGAAGGCTGGAAATTTATTTATCTGCAGTGCTGACATTCCTTTTTCACGCTTAAGATGAGGTCAGGAGAGAATTGCCACCCACTCTGAATCATAACATGGTAAACCTCAAAGCCGTGACACAGAAATGAACTACGGGGCTTGTTTTCCCATAGAGCAAGAGAAGGAGAGGTTGTCAGAGAAAGCGTTGTGACTGTGACTCTACCAGTCTTTTTGATAGGATTAAATCAAAATACTGTCCCCAGCTCATCCTTACTCTCATTAAAAAATTAATCACTGAAGGTGTTGATGGTGCTTTGCTGCAGAAGGGCATTAATCCCTGGAAAAGGCATGGCTCTGCTGGGCCACAGCTCTGATAAAGCCCCCATAGGCAACTTGCTCAATGAGTTCTGGTTCCTCATCCTTGCGAGCACGTTTACAGTATGTGGATTCAAACGCCCCTGAGACTCCCACCTCTTCTGTGAGTTGGTGTGAGCAAGACTAGAACACACACTGAGGGACATTTTGCAGGTAATTTTGATAGAATCATAGAATCCTCTGGTTCAGAGACACCCTTGGGATCATCAAGTCCAACCATCAGCCCTACTCTACAAAGTTCTCCCCTACACCAGATCCCTCAACACCACATCTAATCTATTCTGAAGCACATTCAGGGATGGGGACTCCACCACCTCCCAGGGCGGCCCAGTCCAGGGTCTGACTGAATTTTGCTTGAACAGGCTAAAAACCCAAGAAGAAAGCTGCCCAGGGGCCACTGCCCTTTGCTCAGGTGATGTGTTAGCTGTGTACCATCATGCATGTTCACGTTGTCCTGGCAGATTTTGGCTGGCCACGATGAAATGATGCTTCTGCAGGATACCCTTTTGCATATCGTGTATTACTGCTGTGTAAAATACGGTTGATGATACACAAACATCTCCCCACGTAATTGGGATTAAATGCTGCGTCATTTGGACTAAAGACCATGATCTCAGTCGTAGGGCAGACGGTTGGACTTGATGATTCCAAGGGTCTTTTCCAACCAAAACAATTCCATGATTCTATGATTCTATGATCTGTAACAATGGCACCTGCTGGATCAAACGCATAGGGCATTTCAAGAGAGTGTCACACATCAAAGCTCTAACTTCACTTCTAGGTCTCTGTGCAACTAGTCTGGTTTTGAAGGGTATTTTGAGGCAATTATTAACTTTCTTTGCCTAAGTTGGGTAAAATACTCCACAAATATGACTGTTTTTTGAAAGCACTCATTCTCTGTGCGCCTAGAGCTCTCCATGTCTGCTCTCTGGGTGAAATACCTGTCTCCTAATTCAAGATACTCCACATTTTTGGGAAGCAGTTACAGCCTATATCATCTTCTGAGCATTAAAATCTTTAAGAAGTGGACGCTTGGGGTATTACAGGGAAGAAATAGAGGCAGCATCCTACAAGTTAATGAGACCACTCATGTTACAGAACTCCTACTTCTTTCTGTATTTGTAGTCCACACGTTTGTTTGTGTTTGCATACATGTGTGAGCCCACATAATGAAGGAGAGGTTTGAGAAAACATCATGCAAAGCAACAACTGTGTGGGTTGTACATCACCAATAAAATATCAAAAATATGCTAATAATTGGGGTGGTTTTGCCAGTGGAAAGCAGAAAAAAGTGACTGTTGCGTGTTAAAGCACCTTGTCCCTTTCCATGATTGGTCGTAGTTCCTGCATTCTGGTGCCTGGAAGCTTGAGGGTAAGCAGCAAAATTCCCACTGAGGGCTACCATGGAGGCACGTGGCTACACAAGAATCATAGAATCATAGAATCATTTAGGTTGGAAGAGACCCTTGGGATCACCAAGTCCAACCATCAGCCCTACTCTACAAGTTCTCCCCTATACCAGATCCCTCAACACCACATCTCATCGACTCTTAAACAGTCAGGGATGGGGACTCCACCACCTCCCTGGGCAGCTGATTCCACTGACTGACCACTCTCTCTGTGAAAAACTTTTTCCTAATGTCCAGCCTAACTCTACCCTGCTGCAGCTTGCAGCCATTCCCTCTCCTTCTATCGCTCATTGCCCGTGAGAAGAGACCAGCACCAACCTCTCTCCAATGTCCTTTCAAGCAGTTGTAGAGAGCGATGAGGTCTCCCCTCAGCCTCCTCTTCCTCAAACTAAACAACCCCAACTCCCTCAACCGATCCTCATAAGCCTTATTCTCCAGGCCTCTCACCAGCTTCGTTGCCCTCCTCTGTACTCGCTCCAGCACCTCGATATCTCTCTTGTGTTGAGGTGCCCAGAACTGGAGTTCTGACACCTTTACGTTTGAGCTTAAAAGAAAAGGTTTCAGTGGAAACTTGTTAGGACATTTTACACACCACTAGTTGGTTCGAAGTTTGTGGTTTCTTCTGCTGTCCTTGCATGTCACCACCTCGACAGAATGACACAAAAATACTACACTGAGGCTTCTAAAGTTCTGCTGGATGTGGACCCTTGTGTCCTCAAATTAAAAGACCACCCTGGGACAAAGTAAACCTTCGGGCCGATTTTGGGTAACACTGTCCTAGAAACACGGTCCTGAAAAATCTCAGCTTAGCTATCATCCAACCCTGGCACAAACTAAATTCCATGTGTGCATATTTTCATGACCTGAAACTGCCTAAATTTGTCTCCTCACATGCCAGAAGCCCCTTCCAACCTGAACTCCTCAATGACCCTACGAACTGGATGCCTAACTCACAAGGTACAAGCATCCACAAGGCAGACCTTCCTTCTCCCCGACCAAGGGGACGTACGAAGAACATGCAGTCCCGTGTTGACACAAAAAGCAGTGAAAACAAACATTTTCTTTTGAACAATTGCACACAGCTTGTCCCTTTTGGCAACCTGCTGGCTGCTTGCTGATGCCGCTGACTCCCTGAGTGGGATGGGGCATGTCCTTGACCCCGGGTGACAACTGCCATGCAATCTGCAGGGGACCTGGATGTTTAACAGCTAGGCATTACAATGCTCGCTGTGGTTGTCTCCAAAGCAGTTTGGGGTTGGTTTTTGTTTGGTTTTGGTTTGGTTTTTTCCTATTTGTCCTTCAAATTGTTTGTTTAAAATGAAAGCTGAGATCCTGAAGATAAACTGAGGTTTGTTTTACATCTTTCCAGAACAATAAAGGACAGGGAACTGCAGGAGAGGGCACAGCAAAGGGCTGCAGAGATGATTAGGGGCTTAGAACATCTCTCTTATGAGGAAAGGCTGAGGAACTTGGGTCTTTTTAGTATATAAATACTTGAAGGGTGGGTGTCAAGATGACGAGGTGAGTCTTTTTTCAGTGGTGACCAGTGACAGGACAAGAGGGAACAAGCTTGAACATAAGAAGTTCCAACTCAACATGAGGAGGAACTTCTTTCTTGTGAGGGTGGCAGAACCCTGGAAGAAGCTGCCTAGAGAAGTGGAGGAGTCTCCATCTCCCCACCTGGATGGGTTCCTGCGCAACCTACTCTGAGTGGATCTGCTTTGACAGGGGGGTTTGGACAAGATGATCTCCAGAGGTCCCTTTCAACCCCACATCATCCTGTGATTCTGTCTAATCAGCTCTTCTGGGTGCAGGAAAACCCTGTCCTATTGAAAGCACAAAGGAAATTCTAAATGTTACTGCAAAATCTGCCCGTCAGATCCCAAAAGCAAACGGAGGGATAGCAGAGGTACAAATTCTGTAGCTAACTAAGCTTTACAGAGGGCATAAACTCCTGTTTCCTCTCCCCGTCCTTGAATTTTAGAAATGAATAAACGTTAAAAAACATCCAGTAAAATAATCAAGCCACGGAATACAAGCCTTATGGACAAGGGTAGCCAGATCTAGTTCCCACCCTTGTCAAAAACAATAGGAAATCCCTTTCAGACATGAAAATAAACTTCTGCAGAGGTCTGATTCAAAGCCAGAATGAAATACAGTCTCTTCATACAGGCCTGTGTTTGTGGAGCTGCTATTCAAGCAGGGTCTTCTAAGCAGCAGAGAAGGAACTAAAAGTGCTGAAACACAGAATAATGTACCCAGGATAGGAAAATATTTTTCTCCATACTAATATCTGAAAATGGAATAGAGTTGCCTTACCCTGGCTTGTTTGACAGCCAGTCTCTCTCTCTTTTTTTGCCTTTTTTGGCCTGTATTCCCCTGCCAAACCAAGGCTTCAATACGACAGTATGAAATGTCTCTGGCAATGATGACCTACGGTACTATCTTCCACAGCCGGAGGGACAGGGAGAAACTTTTAGAGGTCAAAAATGCTTTCATATTCAAAGGTAAATGTGAGGAAAGGATGAGCTGATCAAACCTCATGTTCCTTTTGTGCTGCTCAGGAAATCCTCAAAGAGCTCCTCTCATTTCTGGAAGATCTATTATTCTTACATTTCACTTTGCAAGGGAGGGGTTCTGTATGGACCGAGGGTCACTGGGAATTCTCCTGATCCCAGGCACAAAAGGGTAATCTGTCTGTTTTCATCAAGAAAATAAGGAAAGTAGTACAAAAGCCTCAGGAAAATAATCAAGATATGAAAACTTGTCCGTGTCAGCTTCTCAGTGAGACACTGGCCCACAATCAAACACAAACCCACAGACTAAATAGAGATTTCTTACCCACAGAGGTGCAGAATTGTTTGACTGCCGCCCTGTTTACTTCTCAATAGTTTGATTAGTGAACGACTGTTTTCTCACACTTGATCTCTGGCACTTTTCTTCCTGGCTTGCATAAAAAATAGTGTGACCAGCAGCAGTAGGGAGGCGATTGTCCCCCTGTACTCAGCACTGGTGAGGCCACACCTTGAGTCTTGTGTCCAGTTCTGGGCACCTCAGCACAAGAGAGATATCGAGGTGCTGGAGCGAGTACAGAGGAGGGCAACAAAGCTGGTGAGAGGCCTGGAGAACAAGGCTTATGAGGATCGATTGAGGGAGTTGGGGTTGTTTAGTCTGAGGAAGAGGAGGCTGAGGGGAGACCTCATCACTCTCTACAACTGCTTGAAAGGGCACTGTAGAGAGATTGGTGCTGGTCTCTTCTCACGGGCAATGAGCGACAGGACAAGAGGGAATGGCTGCAAGCTGCAGCAGGGTAGGGTTAGGCTGGACATTAGGAACAAGTTTTTCACGGAGAGAGTGGTCAGTCAGTGGAATCAGCTGCCCAGGGAGGGGGTGGAGTCCCCATCCCTGACTGTGTTTAAGAGCAGATTAGATGTGGTGTTGAGGGATCTGGTGTAAGGGAGAACTTGTAGAGTAGGTCTGATGGTTGGACTTGATGATCCCAGGGGTCTCTTCCAACCTAAATGATTCTATGATTCTATGATTCTATAAGACTGCAACATAGAGCAATGGGAAAGGTATTGCCAGAGGGAGAAATTTATATTATAAGGTGAAAAAGTATTTCTTTTTTTTTTTTTTTNTTTTTTTTTTTTTTTTTTTTTTTTTTTTTTTGAAAAATTAAAATAAGGTCAGAAAGGATGGATTCTTTTTGACACTCAGCAAAACATTCTGATCATGATGCACCATGAAGGAAAAGTTCCAGGCGTATGAGATTTTGGAAAAATATACCGAATGGCCACCTATTCTGTTAGAACAACTTTGCTGAAAATATTCTAAGATTAAGAGTGGTTCCCTGAAGATTTACTGTAGTCTGGAAAAGCACCCAAGACAGGGAGTGCTTTCTCTGCACCCTGCAGGTGAGTGCAGCTGAATACTTTCTGCTATCAGATTTCACCCTGCAGTGAAAGCACAACCTTTCTCTGGAAAGACCCTGCCAGAAGAACTGCAGGTCACATATGTGAGATTTGATTTTCTTACTCAGCGAAGCAAAATTCAATCTGTTTTCTCTCCGTAGAGTATCATCTGTTTGAGGCACACTTATCTTGTCATCACTTCCAATTCCATCCATACAGGCTTCAATAATCCACGAGGTAACTGACTCTAAGGTGAAATAGTGATTAAAAATATCTGTCTTCTCATTTAAGCCAAATTGGAAAATAACAGCCTTGTTCATCTAAATTACAGAAATTTAAGTAAGCAGAAAGTGGTGTGGAGGAAGAAGAACAATTTTCTCCCTCAGAGGGACTTTGCCATTTCCAGATGTTTTGGTTGCTTGCTTGTTTTGGTCTGTGTTTAAGAGTTGATGAGATGTGGTGTTGAGGGATCTGGTATAGGAGAGGACTTTGTAGAGTGGGGCTGATGGTTGGACTGGATGATCCCAAGGGTCTCTTCCAACCAAAATGATTCTATGATTCTATGAATCTGAGCATGGCCTGGTTAGAAATCCTTTCCAAATCACAAGAGGCCGAGCAGGCAGGGAAGCAGGGAGGAGGCATCCAGGCAGCCTGCTTGCCTTCTGCCAGTTTACTAATGGCCGGGGTCTTTTCCATTCTGACCAGTCACTGGACATTCTCTGCCCAGCTCTAGTCATGAGAGAAATCCTTCTTTCTGGACTGAGAAAAATATCTGTCAGTTTTAAATGGAGGATGCTGCTCTGAGTAGTCATCTTGACCAACATTTCAATGAGATGGCTCTATTCAGAAGAATGCTTAACATGAGCCTATGTCCCATTTCCATTGACAGTTAAACATGTATTTTAGACTCGGCACATACTTGATTTAGTTCAGGGAGTAGCAATAGATGTAAAAAAAATCCCCACATCAGGTTTCTCAGCCAGTTCTCCCACACGTCAGCACTGAACAGAAAGACCTTCAGAAAGCTGGAAAGGCAAATCTTCTGAGCAGAAGCTGCCTACCACCAGTTCTCTCAGCCCATGGGGCAGCAAAAACCAGGGTTAAGATAAGACTCCCAGGTTCCTCAGTTGATCTGAGATCAGAATTTGAGTTTTTACTACTGCGAAGGATGAGAGAGGTGATTCTACCCTTCCACTCTGCTCTGGTGAGACCCCACCTGGAGCATTGTGTTCAGCTCTGGAATCTTCAGCACAGGAAAGACATGGACCTGTTGGAATGAGTCCAGCAGAGGACACGAAGATGCTGAGAGGGCTGGAGACCATCTGCTGTGAGGACAGGCTGAGAGAGCTGGGGTTGTACACTCCTCTTGATCAGGGAGGGGAGGCATAGGATGAGGGGGAATGGGTTTAGAGTGAAAGAGGGGAGATTTAGATTAGATCTCACGAAGGAATTCTTTGCTGTGAGGAACAGGTTGCCCAGAGAAGCTATGGCTGCCCCATCCCTGGAGGGGTCCAAGGCCAGGCTGGATGGGGCTTGGAGCAACCTGGTCTGGTGGGAGGTGTCCCTGCCCAGGGCAGTGGGGTTGGAACTGGATGACCTTTAATTCCCTCCCAACCCAAACCATTCTATGATTCTATGATAAGAGGACAAGGCTGAGAAGAGGTGATATCCCATCCATGCACAAAAACTGTCTTCATGAAGGAATTATCTCCTATTTTTGTCCACATTTGATGAAATAAGCAGTTTTGCTTGCCTTGAACAGAAAAAATTGGTAGTTGCCATCAAGATTTTTCAGACTGGAAATGCCAGTCTGAAATGCCAACTGGAGTTGTTACTAGAAAGAAGTAGTTTCCATACCTCAGTAGGGGTCCTCACCTGGACATCCAAAGCCAGCTGTGGCTGTGTGTAATCTGTGTGCTATTCCACTGTGCATCGATTTCAACCTCCTCACACCTTTTTATTCCCCTTAAGGCCTACAACGAATTTAATCTTGCTCACGATGCATTTAATCTTGCTGGGGCTGGGGGTGTGACACACAATATTTACCATTGCCCAAATTGCAAGCAGGCCTAGGGGGTGATCTAAGGATACAATAGTTGTGAATATTTCGGCTTGCACTGGAAATGGCATTTCTTTTGTCACACTCACTTTGAAAGTGGAATGAAGCTCAGCTTGAGAAGGGAGCTTCTGTGATGGCCGCAGTTGGAGGGTGGTTCTCTTGGAGAAAGAACAGCTTTGTCCCTACAGATGTTCTTGCCAGATGGTTGTGGTCTGTCCAGTTTCACAATTCGTACGAGGGCTGCATTATATTTTTATTTAAATATGCGCTTTCCCAACTGTGGTGACATCACTTATTCTCTGTTACGGACTGGCCTGCTTCATTAATGGAAGTAAGTGTGGAAAAGAAAATTCCACCCTCTGCCCACTGAATTACAGAAGGAAAACGGGATTCTCCTGCGGGCCACCTCGGAGTACTTTTTAAAATCCCACCCATGGAGTGATTGCACAAATTGTTAGCAGTCAGTACCCACAGAGTTAAGGCCTTCCTTAAGCCTTGGTTCAAAATATCTAAATTAATGGATTCAGCATGGGGAAAATAAAATCAAAAGTTAGGGTGGATTGTGAGGTTTGCGTCTTCTAAACATTTTTGTTCTGGACAGTTTGTTCGCAATTATAGCAATCTCGGGGCCAAATTGTCTGGTTTGTGTCATTCATCTTGCCTGGTACAAAGGGAACGCGTGCCAGGCAGAGGGATTCACTGCTGGGGAATTCCCACAAGCTGGGGCAGCCTCTGGCCACTTCAGAGGCTGTGGGGAGAGGACCGCCATCCGTCTCCCACACCCATGTCACCACCTGCTCTCCTGGACATTCTTACCCTGCAGGAAGGGAAAACAGAGCACAAATGAATGTTTTCCCTATTTTATTTATTTAATTATTTATTTCACCCAGAGAGATTCACAGAAAGAGTGGTCAGACCCTGGAACGGGCTGCCCAGGGGAGTGGTGGAGTCGCCATCCCTGACTGTGTTTCAGAGTAGATTAGATGTGGTGTTGAGGGATCTGGTGTAGGGGAGAACTTTGTAGAGTAGGGCTGATGGTTGGACTGGATGATCCCAAGGGTCTCTTCCAACCAAAGGATTCTATGATTCAGGAGAAGAGACAGGTTTATTTTATAGGGGGTCAGTTGGAGAGGTGCTTTTCGCAGCCAAAGCAGACCTCATTTTTTGAGGACCGATCAAAGTCCACGTGCATGTGCTTGTGCATCCAAAGTCCATGTCCAAGTGCATGGGGCACTTGTCCTGCAGGGGAATTGCTTGTTGTTAAGGCTCTCTCACTTCTGCAGTAAAAGGGTCCTTGTGGTCCTCTGCTTGTATTAATACAGGGTTACCCTTCCTAGCCATTTGGAAAGTAACTGCAATGCTCATTTTCCCAATCCATCTCTTTGAATGCTCTAACCTTTCTCCTTGAAACTGTGGATTTTAGCTCTTCCACACCAGACAAAGACTTCAAGCTCTTCACTGGCTACTCCCTGTCTCCCCTACTACTTCACCGAGGCACACAGAATCACTGAATGCTCTGGGGTTGGAAGGGACCCCTGGAGATCATCTAGTCCTACCCCTGCCAGAGCAGGGTCACCCAAAGCAGGTGGCACAGGAGCGTGTCCAGGCGGGTTTGAACATCTCCAGAGATGGAGACTCCACCACCTCTCTGGCAGCCTCTTCCACCCTCAAAGGAAAGAAGTTTCTCCTCATGTTGAGTTGGAACTTCCCCTGTTCCACTTTGTACCCGTTCCCTCTTGTCCTGTCGCTGGACACCACTGAGAAAAGACTGGCCCCATCCTCCTGACACCCACCTTTGAAGTATTTATAAGCATTGATGAGACCCCCTCTCAGTCTTCTCCAGACTAAACAGACCCAGGTCTCTTCCTCATCTATACTGATAGTCTACATCTACCTTTTACAGCCAAATTACTCCACATAATTGAATTTTTGGGGCGGTTGGAACTGGATGATCTTGAAGGTCCCTTCCAACCCAAACCATTCTGTGATTTTATGGCAATTTCTTGTAGAAAAGAGTATAGTTTGACTAAGTTTGTGGGGAATTAGGAGATCACCGTACCAGACTCTTTAAAAACGGTGTTAGCCCCCAATATAGTCAAAACATTTTAAAGTGATTCCAGTAGAATTCTAATCTCTTTGGAACACGATTGGTTTTACTCATATCGTATTCTTCAAAACTTCCACACTGGACACATCAGGAAATGACACCCAAAAAGACAACCTCTGGGAATGAAGTGGTGCCTTGGGTTTATTTTTTTGTGTGCTCACTAGTGAAACACTGTCGATACAGACCTCAAGGAAAGAATAGTCTCCATGCTCACTGGAAATTGGGTAAATCTGTGCTATCTGTTCCTAAGACCCCCTTCCTAATAGTCAAGTTCTCCCATGTCTGCTGAAAGGAATAAAGCTACCAGGTCCTGCACTTGGGCCACACCAACCCCATGGCTGGCTACAGGCTTGGGGCAGTGTGACTGGAGCTGCCTGGCAGAAAAGGACCTGGGGGTGCTGGGTGAACAAGCAGCTGAACATGAGCCAGCAGTGTGCCCAGGTGGCCAAGAAGGCCCAGGGCATCCTGGCTTGCATAAAGAATAGTGTGACCAGCAGAAGCAGGGAGGTGATTGTCCCCCTGTACTCAGCACTGGGGAGGCTACCCCTTGAGGACTGTGTCCAGTTCTGGGCACCTCAACACAAGAGAGATATTGAGGTGCTGGAGTGAGTACAGAGGAGGGCAATGAAACTGGTGAGAGGCCTGGAGAATAAGGCTTATGAGGATCGGTTGAGGGAGTTGGGATTGTTTAGTTTGAGGAAGAGGAGGCTGAGGGGAGACCTCATCACTCTCTACAACTGCTTGAAAGGGCATTGTAGGGAGGTTGGTGCTGGTCTCTTCTCACGGGCAATGAGCGATAGAAGGAGAGGGAATGGCTGCAAGCTGCAGCAGGGTAGGGTTAGGCTGGACATTAGGAAAAAATTTGTGACAGAGAGAGTGGTCAGTCAGTGGAATCAGCTGCCCAGGGAGGTGGTGGTCACCATCCCTGACTGTGTTCAAGAGTAGATTGGATGTGGTGTTGATGGATCTGGTGTTGATGGATCTGGTGTAGGGGCGAACTTGTAGAGTAGGGCTGATGGTTGGACTTGATGATCCCAAGGGTCTCTTCCAACCTGAATGATTCTATGATTCTATGATTCTACCCAGCCATTCCCTGCCAGGTTAGAAAACAGGCTCCCTGGATTACCAGGTTGGCACCAAGTGTGTTCCTTGTCAGCTCTCACACGGTGGGCAGCTCAACAGGATGCTACAAGGAAGCTCTTCTGTACGGTTGCTGCCTCTCAGCTGGTGAAGATTAATTTCTGATGCCATATATGTTCAATGTGGCGCATTTCAACTGAAAGTAAAAGAGTGCCATAACAAAATCAGCAGGGCTGGAAAGTCGCCATCTTCATACCACTGTGCTGAGGACATTTGCTATAGATGTACAAAAGAGAGCCAAGATCCTTCTTTCTCTCCTCCTCCAGCACAAGGCAATGAACCAAAGAGTCACAACCCCTGACCAAAGTGATTCACTGAATTCTCCCCAGTTGGGTTTGGGGTTTGTTTTTTTTAAAACTTCTACCTCATTCTAACTGTTTGGAGGGAGAAGATGAAAAGTAAATGATTGCTCTGTCTGGCAAGTGGTATAATTTTGGGAAAGTTACATCATACCTATTTCCTGTCCTATCTTTCGGTTGTCAGGGTCACTTTGCTGACTTTTAAGGGCAGAGCTTGTCTCTCACTATGTGTTCACACACAGCCCAGCCATGCAGGCTTCCGTTTGGATGAGAATGGAATCCTGGGCTGCGTTGGGAAGAATGCGGCCAGTAGGTCAAGGAAGGTCATTCTCCCCCTCTACTCTGTACTGGTGAGACCACAACTGGAATACTCCGTCCAGTTCTGGGCTCCCCAGTTCCAGAGAGACAGGGAATTACTGGAGAGAGTCCAGCATAGGGCAACAAAGATGATGGAGGGATTGGAGCATCTCCCTGATGAGGAAAGGCTCAAAGAGCTAGGACTCTTCAGCATGGAGAAGAGAAGGCTGAGGGGAGACCTTATCTATGTTTACAAGTACTTAAAAGGTGGGATGAAAGAGGATGGAGCCAGACTCTTTTCAGTGGTTTCCAGCGACAGGACAAGGGGCAATGGCCACAAGCTGGAACATAAGAGGTTCCATTCAAATATGAGGAAAAACTTCTTTGGGGTGAGGGTGTCAGAGCCCTGGCAGAGGGTGCCCAGGGAGAGTGAGGAGTCCCCTTCTCTGGAGACCTTCAAGCCCTGCCTGGATGCAGATCTGAGTGATGTGCTTTGGGCAATCCTGCTTTAGCAGGGGAGTTGGACTGGGTGATCTCTAGACCTAAATTTAGACCTAGATCTCTAGATCCCTTCCAGTTCTGAAAATTCCGTGATTCCTTGGGCCTGTAAGCACTACCATCATATAAATAGCCGTGCTCAGGGAAACAAACAAAAAAAAGCCAAACATGAAAACTCCAAGGAGAGGAAAAGTGTGTGTGGTTTCCTGGTGACTCATTCTGCACAGTCCTTCAACATGTTGTTTTATTTTGCTCCCGAAGACCAAGCTGCACGTGGTGCCCTCCAAAGAAGAGTGAGTGAGGATGCCAGCACAGAGGAGTAACCAGCAGCAGAAAACTCCAGGCAAGCATTTAGGGACTGGGCTGCTTTTTAATCCTGTTTTCTTTGGTTGGTTTTGGTTTTTGGTTGGTTGGTTTTTTTTCTTCTCTGAGTGCTGCATCACTAAGCAAGTATCTCTCCCTGCCAGTTATAAATAGGCACGAGCGCCTTATCACGTTCTCTCTCAGCGGGAAAGAATGTGGATCAGCTGAAGAATGAGACACCCAGGAAAGCTGTTGAACAGCAGCAACAATACTATTTCTCTTTAAAACTCTCTCTCCTGGGGTCAGAGCCATACACATTCCTTGGGAATGAGTTTCTTGACCCGGTAAATGACACAATGCTTTATATACACAACTACGAAGAGGCGATTACGTCACGGGTAAAAATGTGCTGAAATGAGGCCTTTCTCCTTTTGCAAGCCTTTAAAGGAGCTTTCCAAGCTTACCAAAACTGTGCAGTCATGCTGCTGACAGGCAGCCAAGTTCACATAAGGACCAGTCCAAGGGCACCTTCAGAGCCAGCGTACTGGTGAGCCTCCCACATAAACTGCAAGGTGTGTGAGACGTCACATTGCCAACATGGGACAGCAACCAGAGCCCAGAAATAATTGTCTTCCTTCATTCTTGTGTCAAAAGGTGAATCTTGAAAAAGTTATAAATCAGGACTCCGGGAAAGATGGAGATGATTAGTGAAAGGGAAGCCAGTAAGACAAGGCACTGGATGGGGATCAACAAGACACAGGCCAAGATCCACACAGGTATTTACATTCCCATCTTTCCATCAATTTCACGGTGAGCATCGGTGCCTAAAAAGGAGTTACAGTCTTAAAACCTTTTGTAGGTTTTGGCCCTCTGTTTTATTCCCAGGCTTGTTCAGCTGACAAATCAATTCACCTCTTTGAGGAGAGGTCATGGTTCATAATTGGTAAAGCGTGTGGACCAGCACACACGTATCACAAGCGTATCTTCACAGACCCCATGTCACGACAAGAAGGACGACAGGATGTCCCCAGGCAGAAACATTCTGGTCAAGTAATTGGACTGTTTTTCTGTTTGTGTGGTAGGAGGTACTTAATGTTTCAGCAGGTACTTGCAACAAAGCAAGCATCACACTTCTGTTGCCAGTCCTGCTACAGCCATAAGCGATAGACAGGCCAGGGATTTTTACTTTTGAGCAGAGGAAGGTAAATTCATTGAATTTTGTCTCTTGGGAGATGCACATCCTTCTATTTCTCCATACTGCAATCACCTAACTCAAATCGATCCTGCTTTATTCATTGAATCTTGTTCTATTCGTTGAATCTTTATCATCCAAGATCTTAGGACTAAAACAAAATTAAAATAAGAACAAAACAAAACAAAAAAAACAAACCAAAACCATTGTATACAATAAAAATTTGATCAGCATTGGACCTTAAAAAAGAGTAAAGATTAATAAAAAATTAAAAATAATGATCAGCTTTGCAGTTTGCTTCTGCAGGAGAATGTTTTGGGTTGTTTTTTTTAATAATCATTATTTTAAGCTTTAGGAATGTCTTACCTAAAGCATGTAGAGCGCCAAAATACAGAGCTATTTTTAGAGTGATATTTCCCAGCTTGTTTTGGTGAGGTAAATGCAAGAGTATTTGAAAGACTTGCATCCCCCGACGTTATAAACTTTGAGAATACACAGGTCAGTCCCTGTCTTCAGGGGAGTTTGGCAGACACCAACCCACACGAGAAAGCTTTCCAGAGGGAAACTTACTGAAGTAACTTGTTTGCAATGAGTGGAATATCCAGGACAAAGTAATCACAGAATATCGGGGATTGGAAGGGACCTTGAAAGATCATCTAGTCCAGTCCCCCTGCCAGAGCAGGAACACCCAGAGCAGGCCACACACTGCCCAGGCTTATATAAAATAGGCTGTTACTGCAGTATTTTCTAGATTACTCCATGGTTTTCAGTGCTTCTTGAATCCCTTGCTATAACAATCCATCCCCTTCAGACGTCAAAAAACCCAGTAATGTCAGAGATGGATTTTCTTCCACTTATACATTAGAATTATTTCTGGATCTCAACAGTAACTGCAAAAAAACCCACCCAAACAAACCAAATTGCTCTGGTTTCAAATTCAGTGCAATTTCAGAGGAAATGGAGACTAACTGAAAAGGGATCCCTCAGTCACAGATCACTGTCCCACAAGCAAACAAGACAGGCAGCAACGAGAAATGGCCTTCCCCGAACACCTGAAGTTGCACTGAGTGGATCTTCTCCTGATTCCAGGAGGAGCCATGCGACGGTGCAGTGGCCTCAGCACGAGGATCGAGGAGAACCCATTGGCACTTCATTCCTACCTGTTGCGACCAGAGGTCACCTAGTACCTCTCAAAAACCACTCAACCTTCTGCAGGGCCTTTCCTTTCACAGGAAAAGCTTCATGGTAACAACTAAAAAACATGGGGTCACCCAAGAGTCCAGAGAGCAACGAGGGATGAAGTTGCTTCATGTCATAGCAGCTCACAGGCCTTTGTTTTTCAGGAGCAGAATTCCCTTCAGGATTTTACCAGTAGCTGTGCTAGAATGAGAAAATTTTTGTTTTGATTTGATTTTCATATTATTTTTTTAAATGTGAACAGAGACATTTTCTAAAATAAACATAACTGCAGACAGGAATCGGGGCTAGGTATGGTAGAATTACACCAGCAGACTGACTTACATCAAATTGAGAGGGCTGCTCCCAAAATGTATACACACCCTGTTCGCCTGAAAGCACTGGACTTTGATCTCCGCTTCAATTTAAACCACAGGCAGGGTCTAATTTCCCTTTCTTCACATTTTTAAATTCTCAAAAGCAACTCAGCAAGTTCTCATCCTCTCCTGCACCTGGGGAGGAAAGAAAAGGTCCAAAAGGCAAGAGAACCAGCCAAAAGGAAGAGGGGTCTTCCTGGGTTGTTAACTGACGTTGCTCAACTCAGGGAGAAGTTGACCCACTCCTAGTCAATGCTGTCACTCCACTTCCCAGTGACTTCCTTACATTTAGAATCACAGAATCATTTTGGTTGGGAAGAGACCCTTGGGATCATCCAGTCCAACCATCAGCCCCACTCTACAAAGTTCTCCCCTACACCAGATCCCTCAACACCACATCCAATCTACTCTTAAACGCAGTCAGCGATGGGGACTCCACCCCCTCCCTGGGCAGCCCATTCCAGTGCCTGACCAACTCTTTCTGAGAAGAATGTTTTCCTAATGTCCAGCATCTTTAGGATGTGAAGCAGAGAATTAAACCTCTCTGAGACTACAACACGCTGACATGGACACACTATCTAGCTCTTCGCTCGTAAAGCTCTGCCAGAACACTCATCTTAACAAATCTGGACGTCTCCATATACGTCTGCTCTTGGCCACATAATAAAAGGATCCTCTGATCAACCATGTCCTTTATGAGTTCTTCAGCTTGTTATGCATCTCATAAAAAATACTTGGAAGTAGGATTAGAAGAAAGATTCGTATCTCATGTAACTGTTTCTTTGTTGATGTGGTGATTTTTTTGTTGTTTGGGTTTTTTTTTAATCAGATAGCTTGGATTTTTCAAACATACACATTAATGAAACAAAGGTTCTTGCCCTACCCATAGAATTTCTTTATTCACAGAATCACGGAATCACAGAATATCAGGGATTAGAAGGCACCTGGAAAGATCATCTAGTCCAATACCGCTGCTGGAGCAGGAACACCCAGAGCAGGTCACACAGGAATGCCTCCAGGCGGGTTTGGAATGTCTCCAGAGAAGGAGACTCCACCACCTCCCTGGGCAGCCCCTGCCAGGGTTCAGTCACCCTCACCAGGAAGAAGTTTTTCCTCAAATTTCAGTGGAACCTCCTCTGTTCCAGCTTGCACCCATTGCCCCTTGTCCTGTCATTGGATGTCACTGAGAAGAGCCTGGCTCCATCCTCCTGACACTCACCCTTTCCATATTTATAAACATTAATGAGGTCACCCCTCAGTCTCCTCTTCTCCAAGCTAGAGACCCATCTCACAGGCTTGAGTTCAATGTAGGACACTTTCTTTACAGATCTGGGAGATTTCAGATTTACAGGGATGACTCAGAGGACTTCAAAATCTCATCTATTTATCCCTCTAGCACAATATAAAGGCGCCTTTCCTGTGAGGATGCTCCTCTGCCGTGTCTGCACAATGTCAACCATACAATGAGTCCACAAGGACAGAGAAAAACATGGTGGCAGCACACTGATACTGCCCATAGCTCTGCCCCTCGGCCTTCACAAAGGGTCTGCGTCCAAACATTCTTTGTGACATGCTCAGAGGCTTCTCCACAGTCAGATGAGAGCAGCACTTTACCTCCTCACAGTGTGAACACGCAGTGGTTCGTGCTCAAAGCATGGTAGGGACATACATACCCAGCAGAAAACACCTAGAGATGGGTGCTGTCCTTTGTGTGCCTGCTCCTCGGCTCCAGAGCAGACAGAAACCAGATGTAGTTTGGAAGCTGAGCAATCGCAGAAGTGTGGAACTAAACTCAAACCAACGTAGCTGTCATGCAGCAAAGTTAATCAGCTTTGACTCAGCATTGTATTCCTGTAGACAGAACTCGCTGGAGGCTCGAGAGATGGGCTGGCTTTGCCCTAGTATCTATCAGAACTCCCTTTAGGGCACTCAAAGACAGTGCAAAGGATCCTAATGTGAGTTTTTCCTGACATTTCCAAATATTTTAGTGCATTTCCACATTATCAAAGCAGAATATGCCCAGAGGAGCTGTGGCTGCCCCATCCCTGGAGGGGTTCAAGGCCAGGCTGGATGGGGCTTGGAGCAACCTGGTCTGGTGGGAGGTGTCCCTGTCCAGGGCAGGGGGGTTGGAACTAGATGATCCTTAAGGTCCCTTCCAACCCAAACCATTCTATGATTCTGTGATTCTCTGAATATGCCAAAGGGTCTCCATGGTGCTGTGAAATGAAGGTTTGACTACTGTACTTGCTAGTGTCATAGGCAAAAAAATGGACAATTTTTACTTAATTTAACTTAATTATCCATTCACAACGATATGGGTATTGAGAAAAAAAGAGAGAGAACATAAACAATTAAGCACTTATGTAAACATCTTTTCTCCTCCTTCCTCAGACTCACCTTAAGTCAAACATTGATCCTCCTTACTTGGTCTCAATTTCCCTTATTCTTGCTGCAGGGTACATTCAGTCCATCCCAGTTCCTACGGTGGAACCGTGGGTTACCCAAAAAGTTGGATTATTTGCATTACAGCTTCTGCCTCTTCCTCCCTTCCTGTTGGCCTCTTCTGCTCTGCCATGCTTCTTACTGGTTTTGTTCAGCCACTCTGGTGCTTCTTACTGGTTTTCCAGAAATACTTCCTCCAAACTCAAAAAATGGTCCATCCTGAAAAGAAGTAAATCAAGCAAAAGTGACAGAAGGCCTGCATGGATGAACAAAGGTTTCCTGATAGATTTCAAATATAAAAAGGATGTATACAAGAGGTCAAAGCAGGGAGAGGTGACTGCCCAGGGAGGTGGTGGAGTCACCATCCTTGGCTGTGTTTAAGAGTAGATGAGATGTGGTGTTGGGGGATCTGGTGTAGGGGAGAACTTGTAGAATAGGGCTGATGGTTGGACTTGATGATCCCAAGGGTCTCTTCCAACCTGAATGATTCTATGATTCTATGATTCTATTCTATAAGGAATATAGAGACATTGCTCAATGGTGCAGAGGTGGGTTAGAAAGGACAAAGCACCCCAGGAGTTGAATCTGGTGAGAGACATGAAGGACAGCAAGGAAAAGTTAGGGAAAACATGGGCCTGCTGCTGAATGGGACATGGGAAAGGACAGGGTCAAGGTCTCCTTTACTTTGGTCTTTGCTGGGAAAGCACTTCAGGAATCCCAGGTTCTTGAGACCAGTGGGGAAATCTACAGCAAGGAGGATGATAATTAAGTCAACAAACCTCTAAACAAACTGGACAAGCATAACCCCATGGGACCTAATGGGATACACTCATGAATGTTGAGGGATCTGGGTGGGGTCACTGCAAGTGGACTTCAGTTTGTCTTTGGCAGGTCTTGGCAGGTCAGGGAAGGTTCCTCAGGACTGGAAGAAAGGAGTTTTCAATTCTATTTTCTATCTATGGGATGCAGTCCCCCAGGGGTGTCTCTGCTCTGGCGCGGATCATCCCTGGTGACGGTCCCTCAGTGGATCACCCATGGCTGTGGTCCCTTAGGCATGTCCCTGTCCCAGTGTGGGTTAGCTTGGCTGCAGTCTGTCAGGGCTGTCACTGAGTTGGTGTGGGTCACCCACGGCTGAGGTCTCTTAGAGGTATCTCCTTCAGCCCAGAGCACCCCCTCCAAGCATTCCTCACCAGCCACCTCCTGAGCAGTGTCACCCTCTGTGTATCCAGCACCCCCAGCAGCTGATGCTCTTTCTTAAATACATGTAAGTGGGGACACCAAAGGTTCTGCTGACCAGCCAGAGTTTTGGCATGCAGTAGATCACATGTGGAAAAAACCATCATGGTCCAAGGCCCATGAAAAGAAGGGAACTGAAATACACAGAGCAAAGGAAAGAGATAAGGCACAGAAATTACAAGAATAGACTTCAGAATTCTATTCATATTTCTGGAGGAGCTTCCTTTATTGATTTTATTTTTTAAAAAGAAAGAAAAAAACAATCCTAAAAGCTGAGGGACTGGAGTCCCAGCCATCAGACTCCAGTCAGAACCAGAACTTCATTACAGCTGTGGATTGTTGGAGGGTTACAAGCGTTGCCTGCTCTCTGTTGTGTAATTGCATCGCATGAATAATAGGCCTGCCTTTCCTACAAGGAATGTGAGGGTGAATTGGCCTTCCTTTCTCTAGAATCAATCTGGCCTGTAAAGTCAGTAAACTGCAGGAGGTAGATATTGCACCGTCTGTCACTGTTTAATCATAAACCTGATCAAGTTTCTACTTCATAGTGGGAAGAAAAGGAACAAGCATTTACTTGGAAATCTATAAAAACCTTTCAGTGAAAACAACTTGGCTGATTGTGAAAAGAATATAGGGAATTAAAAGAGCTATGGGCTGAGGAAAATCACATTTGTTTCACATAAAAAGAAATGAGCAAACAGGACAGGAAGACACTGTTTAACACTGTAAGAATGCTATTAAAACTGACTACCCACACTTAAAAGCTGTAAACACCAGAGAGTGATTATGAGTGATAACATGACATTGAGCAATGCCAAATGTTGGCTTCGTATCTGGAAAGGAACCCTCTTTATTAGAGACAACCCTGCTGTATAGCAGCAGACACAAGTCCACCTTCATCTCCTGTGGGTGTCCCAGTCTCAGGCTGGGGAGAGCTCTGGGCCATGCCCCATAGCCAGGGTGCACTACTGGCAGAAGGATAATCATATTCTTCTTGTCCTTGAGAGCTAGGAACGTCACATACTTAACGTCCGTGTCCTTGTTCCCTGTTTCCTGATGCTACATACCTCTTCCTATATAACTTCCTATATCAGCAAGCTGTCTCTTAAAACCGATTAGGTTCCTCACCCCAGACTTGTAATAACTCTGCTAAAACTTTGCAGTACTGCCAGTTCTTTCAGTTTCTAACCCAGGGTGATTCATAGCCATATTTTAAAAAAAAAAAAAAAAAAAAAAGGAAAGAAAAAAAGCCCAAACAAACAACAAAAACCATCAATTTTTCCCTATGCACCACAGTCTTTAAGCTCAAGGTCCATTCCAATCACAGAATCTCAGGGATTGGAAGGGACCTTGAAAGCTCCTCCAGTCCAATCCCCTGCTGGAGCAGGAACACCCAGAGCAGGTCACACAGGAACGCCTCCAGGCGGGTTTGGGATGTCTCCAGAGAAGGAGACTCCACCACCTCCCTGGGCAGCCCCTGCCAGGGTTCCCTCACCCTCACCATGAAGAAGTTTTTCCTCATATTTAACTGGAATCTCCTCTGTTCCAGTTTGCACCCATTATCTCTTGTCCTATCATTGGATGCTACTGAGAGGAGCCTGGCTCCATCCTCCTGACACTCACCCTTTCCATATTTATAAATGTTAATAAGATCACCCCTCAGTCTCCTCCAAGCTCAAGAGACCCAGCTCCCTCATCCTTTCCTCATATCCCTGATATCGATTCTGTGATTCTGTAATCCTGCCCTTTCTCTCACTGTATTAGGCTACACAGGTCAGTCCTACTCAGTCTCCATCTTGTAAGACAGGACTCTCATCCCCTGGCCACTTCACTCGTCCTCTCTGCACGTCTGTGGTTTTATTTTTCATAGAATCCTCTAGGTTGGAAGGGACCTTGAAGATCATTTAGTCCAACCATCAACCTAACTGACAAAAAACCACCACTAAAGCATGTTCCTGAGCACCATGGCAACCTGTCTTTTGAATACCTCCATGGATGCTGCCTTGACCACTTCCCTGGGCAGCCCATTCCAGTGCTTGATACCCCTTTCCATGTAAATCTCTTTCCTAATATCCAACCTGAACCTCCCCTGGCACGACTTGAGGCTGTTTCCTCTTGCCTGATTGCCTGTGACTTGGGAGAAGAGACCAATCCCCGCCTCTCTACACCCTCCTTTTAGGTAGTTGTAGAGGGCAGGAAGGTCTCCCCTCAGCCTCTTTTTCTCCAGGCTGAGCAACCCCAGCTCCCTCAGCTGCTCCTCACAAGTCTTGTGCCCCAGACCCCTCACCAGCTCTGTTGCCCTTCTCTGGACCCGCTCCAGCACCTCAATGTCTTTTATTGTGGTGAGAGGCCCAAAACTGGACACAGTACTCGAGATGGTGCCTCACCAGCGCGGAGTAGAGGGGGACTACCATCTCTTGAGTCCTGCTTACCACACTACTCCTGATAGAGGCCACTGTGTCACCGTGCTGGAGCAAATTCACTTTGCTGGAGAACATTTACCGGGTGCCAGAGGCAAAATCCCCAGTGATGCTTCAGACTCATCTCCAGCCTGTGCTAGAAACATCCTATCTGATAAATTCTTAGGGTGACGTGTGCCTTGCTCAGGACTGGTCCTGTCTGTGTTTCATAATCATCCTATGGCTGACTAACACTCCTGACTGCTGCAGAACACACTCCAACACAATCCTGATTTCCAACAAGTGCACTCCCAGTTTCCAATGGAAAATCTCGCTACCTACTTCAAGGTGTGTAACCTCCACGCTTGGATGATTCAAAGGCAGGACAGGGATCTCCAAGTCAGCTAAGAATGCAGAACCTGTACAGCTGCTATGGTTCTCCCTGTCTTGAAAATGGTTAGCTCTTCCCCTTTTATGGAGAAAAAGAATGACCTAAATAGAAATACAATGCGTTGCACGTTTGCATGACCTCACCCCAGTCTTGTCTCTTTGGAAAGTACCCTAGACTTGACACGCATTCCAAGTACACACTGCTTTGTAAATGCACTTTATTCCTTCTTTCCAGAGCTTATTTTAAGCCACTAGGTCCTAAACAAGGGTCACAACCTTACTTTTATGCACAAGCCTGGCAGTATAATTGCAAGTGGGGTCACGACCCCAGAAGTGGGTCTTGAAGGGCAGATGTTCTGAGATTCAAAAACCCCTTCTGACCTCTTTTAACACTGCTAAAGTCTCTGGTGGTGTGAAGCACATGATGAATGCAACAGCAGAAGAAGAAGCTCTGCCTGCCATCACTGATGATCTTTAAGGTCCCTTCCAACCCAAAGCATTCTACAATTCGAGCCATTCAGATGAACCCTGCAGCTCTCAGCAGTCACGTTGCTGGTCCCAAGACATACTTCTCCTGTGTTTGCCCAATGTGCATTTAACAATAAAATATTCTTTATGTCCACAGAAGGCATTTTTAAGGCAGTGCAATGCAAATAATATCTCAAAGCTCTTAGTGGCACACAGCACTTCATGAAGAAGGTGGAATTTATTTGAGGCCTCTCTACTTAAGCTGTGAAATTATTCTGACACGCTGATGAAGTCTTTCCGGGCTTCCATAAGGATCATATACATCATTCCACTCAGAGGAATGGCACTCGGTTGTTCCTGTGAGCAGAAATAGTTTGGTTTAATTACAGAACAGTTCATGATGCCCAGATAGTGCTCTGGATGGAATTCAAGGGCAAACATAGCCATTTTCCATAGAAAAGGGACAGAGGCAAAATAGATGCAGACTGGGTTCTGTTGTCACAAACACTATTATGTAGAGCCGTATTCTGGGACACTCATAAAATGAGGAAATGACTTGTCATATGAGGGTGGGTGTGGACCAATGATGAAGTGTGTGCCAGACCTCTCTGGTCCCACAGTTGTCTCCATAGTCACCCTTCTCCCTCGTGTATCCAAGTCTCCTTCTCAAAGCAGTCAAGGTGTGAGATGGCCTTTCACTTCAGACCATGGCTGGCAGGCAAGGGGGGCATATATCCCATATAGCCAGACGAGGGAATTGAGAAGCTCTCTGGAGCCCATCACTTCAGACAATGAGGTTCTGTCTATGCTGGTAAGTTAAACAGTGCTCAGGAACAGTCTCAAGCACCGGGATGGAATTATCTATACATTTCCCTGTCACGCATGATTTATGTCCCAAACATGTTCTGGGACATGGTCTGGGGTCTGAACATTCCCAAGATCATTCCCATCAGGGACTTTGTGTGCAAATCCTCTGTGTCACAGGCTGAAAGAGTTTATTGGAATGGATATAGGCTACCCCTGCCAGAAAACCAGTTTAAGTTACGTACGTAGAGTGTTAAAAGTTCCATTACCTTCAGCAAAGCTATTGGTGATGTAACGTGTTATTGTGGTTAAGGGGTTGGGATCCTCACAGTATGAAAACTGTAAAAAGGCTTTCTGAAATACTCTGAGCAAGAAGCCAGATTATCAACATCTTTTAATGGAACTGAAGGAGGCAGAAATACTCATTTCATTCTTTTTGTTGTGCATCTGCTCATCATATCAGCCCTGTCTTCCCCAGAGCATGGAGACAGAGTGGGCAGTGGTGCCTGGGGAAGGAAATGCCAGCTAAAAGCATAAATTCTTACTGGTAGTGGATCATCTGTGACAAAGGACACCCACAGCCAGCTGAGCCCTCCTTCTGTTCTGACTGGCAAAGGCAATAACTGCCAATGTCCCCTGTCTCAACCAGAAGTCTAGAAGCCTAGTCGTACAGCAGTATATACCCTAATAAGAATTTCCTATCTCCTGTCTCCTATGAAGACAGGCTGAGAGAGCTTGGGGTTGTTCAGCCTGGAGAAGACAAGGCTCCAGAGAGACCTTAGAGCAGCCTTGTCGTCTCTAAAGGGGCTCCAGGAGAGATGGGGAGGGACTCTTGATCAGGGAGGGGAGCCATAGGATGAGGGGGAATAGCTTTAAAGTGAAAGAGGGTAGATTTAGATGAGATACTAGGAAGAAAATCTTTGCTGTGAGGGTGGTGAGAGCCTGGCCCAGGTTGCCCAGAGAAGCTGTGGTTGCCCCATCCCTGGAGGGGTTCAAGGCCAGGCTGGATGGGGCTTTGAGCAACCCAGTCTAGTGGGAGGTCTTCCCACCCATGGCAGGGGGTTGGAACTGGATGATCTTTAAGGTCCCTTCCAACCCAAGCCATTCTATGACTTAATCAAAATAAACCATCCTCTGCTCTGGTATCAACAGTTCAAAGCCTGATGGCCTGTGGCTCTGAGCCCAAGTGCTTTGCTGGTACCCAAACCCCACAAGCGAGGGGTGGCAGGACTGGGCACCGGCAGTCAGGCAGCCTTGGTCTGCTCTATTTAAACTGCTCCAGGCACCTGCCACTTCTGTCGGTGTTTTTTCTACTTTGCTTTAACATGAATGTTCAGCAGCTCTTGAACCTTCAGAGTCCATTTGTATTTGTTACTAAAATCTGGATGAAAATGTGCAGCATGTGCCGTCCCTGGCGTTTCCGGGCAGAATAACCGAAAAAGCCCTTCTCAGGAGACATAATTTCCCTTTAACTTTTATCCTCTTAAGGCAAAACAAAGAATCTGGCAATGAATATTCAAGCCCACTCGAGTACACAGTTCTGGTGACTGTAGCTACACGTGTAACCGTGTGGAGAGCTCAACCAGTTGGTGACAGAGGCAGCACAGAGCTTCGAGAAGGCCCAAGCCACCATGAGGCAGACAGAGCGATTGAGTCACACGTGACAATGTCCTCCTGTTATGTTTGCTCATCAGTTTGCTTTTTTATGAGGAACGTGATTGGAATTTACATTGGATTCTAAAGCAGAAATCCTTCTAGGTCTGCATCACTTTCTGTTGCCTCGGTATTTCTGCTGTGATTAAGCTTCTTAAAAACCTCTAGCAAGGTCCATCTCTCAGAGTCAGACCCACTTATCTAGCCAGTGACCTCGGTGGCTAAGTCAAAAAAATGAACTTTAAAAAAATTAATCCATCCCCAAATGCTGTGGCTCACAGAATCAGTTACAGAATGCTCTGGGGTTGGAAGGGACTTCTGGAGATCATCCAGTCCAACCCCCTGCCAGAGCAGGTTCACCGAGAGCAGGTCCCACAGGAATGTGTTTAGGTGGGTTTTGAACATCTCCAGAGATGGAGACTATACCACCTCTCTGGGCAGCCTCTGCCAGGGCTCTGACACCCTCAAAGTGAAGAAGTTCCTCCTCATGTTTAGATGGAACTTCCTATGTTCAAGTCTGTGCCCATTCCCTCTTGTCCTGTCACTGGGCACCACTGAAACAAGCCTCGCCCCATCCTCCTGACACCCACCCTTGAAGTATTTCTAGGTGTTGACCAGATCCCCCCTCAGTCTGTTCTTCTCCAGACTAAAAAGACCCAAGTCTCTCAACCTTTCCTCATGAGAGAGATGTTCTAGTTCCCTCATCATCTTCACAGTCTTTTGCTGCACCCTCTCCAGCAGTTCCCACAACATTTCACAGACACCATTTTTTTCTGGTCCAAAGTACTGGAGTCACAGTGATGGCAGCAGATGAAAAAAAAAACCAAGAACTGATTTGGAAGAAGGGAAAAGTTTAGCAATGTTCTCGTTTTTCCCCAACCAGCCTGCAGACCCCATGAACCCAATTAGTCCCTTCCCAGCCAAAAAGGTCTCAGAGCCTTCAGCCACACCAGATGCAGGACGCTGGGGCCTGTAAGATCCGGAGCACGGGCAGGCCCAAGATGGCTTACTTCTTTTTTAATTACTTGCAGTTATAAGGCTAAACAATATCTTCTCCCATGACTTATTAGAGTTGAATGGCACGCAGTCTTGTTCCTTTGCCATGCCGTTTCACAGAGCTCCGTCTCAGACCGGTTGGAGAAAACTCACTTTAAGATGAAAAGCTTTTGGACAGAGTACAGCACATTCTGAGCACATAACAAGCACTCTGAGGGAAGAAAGGCTTTCTCTTGTTTTTAAAGTTAAGCTCATTAGGGATTGGGCTCGTGTTTTGTAAGGGATGTTGCAATGGCAACAAAGCTGGCTCCTTAATTGCTCCAGGTGGAACAGACTCACCTTCTCCCATCTCCCTCTTGCACACTCCTCTCCCTGCCCAGAAGGTTCCTCTTACCTTCAAACCCACCCAAAAATCTGCAGGCTGTGCCTCCCTCCCACTCAGTCCAGGAGAGTTGGGTCTGACCGTCTGTCTGATGATCACAGACTGCTTTTTTGTCTTGCTGAGTGTATGGTGGTCTTCTGCTGAAGCAGTGGACCAGATAAAAGATCCTCTAGAAGCTGTTTGCAGCCATGTTCTGTGTATCTCTATGTGCTTGGTGTAATCTCTGCTCCCACTGCTTTCCAGTGTTGCAGCATTCTGGGTCACAGAAAGCAAAACCACTACCAAAAAGTTCTGATCATCTTCTTTTATCTCTCTACTAAATTTCCTCCTTTTTCCTGCACAAGGGTAAGGATTCTTATCCTTTTCTCCAAGACCATTTGTAACCCTGTCCCTCCTAATTTTTTCCTCTTGCATTCACAGCTTCAAACTTTTCCCACTTCAGATTAACCAATCTCCATTCCCCAAACCACTTCTTTTAATCCATAGTCCTCTCCAGGCTTCGAATCATAGAATCATAGAATGGTTTGGGTAGGAAGAGACCTTAAAGATCATTCAGTTCCAACCCCCTGCCATGGACAGGGATACCTCCCACCAGACCAGGTTGTTCAAAGCTCCATGAGGCCTGGTCTTGAACACCTCCAAGGTTGAAGCACTTCTTCTCAAATTTGCCATGTGCACTAGCCCCCTGTCACACCAAACCCTAGGGAAGAACAAGGAGATCATGATGTTTTAGAAGTTGAACAACTTCACAAGGATGTGTAAAGCAGAATCAAACCATCCTTGCCCCCCCTCCCACCCCGTCTTTGGAGAAATAGGTACAAGGGACCATCATGTGAAATATGAAAACTCTTTGTTTTCCTGCCTCACCCCTTGTTTGCTGCTTCTCCTCAAAGCTGAACAGCTCTGAGAGCTTATGTGCTCCAGCATGTCTGGGTAGATCCCAACACGCAGTGATACTCTGTGTTCAAGGAGAAAGGATAATCCCAAGAGGAATGAAAGCTGGAGGCTTTTCTCCGGCCGTAGTACTTTCTGTGAAACATTTTGCCTTGATCTGCTGTTTCCAGGTGGAATGACAAAAGTAACCCTGTTATGGTCTGTATTATATTGTGCCTCCTCATTTACTACTTATGTGTTTTCCACTGGATAGAGGACAGGGTTCTTTTGCCCTTTTTAACTAGTAAATAAATAAGAGATGATGGATTAATTTCTCTACCTTGTCATCTTCCCACAAAAATGCTAGGGGGGTTGGAACACCTTTGCTATGAGGACAGGATGAGGGAGCTGGGGTTGTTCATCCTGGAGAAGAGGAGGCTCCAGGGAGACCTCAGAGCAGCCTTCCAGTCCCTGAAGGGGCTACTGGAAGGCTGGGGAGGGTCTGGTTACAAAGGCCCCCAGTGACAGGACAATGAGGGGCAATGGCTTCAAGCTGGAGAAGAGCAGATTGAGATGGGATGTTAGGAAGAGGTTCTTTACTCTGAGGGTGGTGGAGCACTGGAAGAGGTTGCCCAGGGAGGTGATTGAGGACCCCTTCCCTGGAGATATTCAATGTGGGGTTCAACGAAGCCCTGGGCAACCTGGTCTAGTTGGGGGTGTCCCTGCTGACTGTGGGGAGGTTGGACTAGATGACCCTAGAGGGCCCTTTGGCCTGGAATGCTCTATGATTCTATGATTCTATGATTCTATGATCTTTCTTTCAGATAGAGAACTAGCCTTCATTTTGTACAAACGCCATGAGTTTTGGTGATTAAACTCCCAGAGTGACTGAGGAGCCAATTACTCTTCTAGACCCCGGTGTCTGAGATGTAGCGTTGCAAAACTCTTCATTGGCTGCACCATTACAGCTTTGGCAAGGCTGTGAAATATAATGACAATAGATATGGGGTGACTCAAGGGAGAAATACTGACTGTGACATCAAAAAGAACATTTACTCTGACATCACGAGAAAAATATACTTAAATCTGTCCTGCCTTCAAGCCTGCCTTGGCTTGAACTTGATGGAGAAAAACGCCTCAGTGGAGCAATGTGCCTTTGTCCACATTACTGCTAAGGAAATATAGACATGTATAGAAATCTTCCTGTGTGAAAAAAAACCAACCATAAATCAATTTGGTAATGATAAAGTGGCAGCATCATATTCTGTGCCGGATTAAAATACTTCACATTAGCCAGATCAAAGTAAAAATTTCAATAACAACTGACAAATTAT
Source organism: Jacana jacana (assembly GCA_013400555.1). Classification (NCBI taxonomy): domain Eukaryota; kingdom Metazoa; phylum Chordata; class Aves; order Charadriiformes; family Jacanidae; genus Jacana; species Jacana jacana. The sequence continues at coordinate 148,456 of VZTM01018214.1, forward strand.
TTCCTTCAGCTGGGCAGAAAAGAATTAAAAAGAAAACAAAACAAACAAAATAAAAAAATAAAAAAAAAGGAAGAGAAAAAGCCACAGAGACAATTAAAAGTAGAAGAGGAGCAGAAGGCAGCCAAAACAAGGCAGAGAATTTATCAGATGGGCAGAGAGAGAAGCTGGCTGGCATGGGAGTCCCTTGGGAGCTGGAGAACAAAAGCCTGGTGAGGTGAAGGCTCTGCTTTGCTTCGATGCAGTTGCCAGCATCCTACCTAAGAAGAGAAAAGACACTGTGTACAAGTGCCACACCGATTTACAAGCCCTCGAGACAAGGCATTAAATCATTTTCCCTCACTGGAAGCAGTTTGCCAAGTATTGTTCTCTGTTCTGGGGGTGAATTCAACGAGCACTGCACCTACCTAATAGAGGCTGAAAGCTGGCCCAGGGTTCTGCTTTGAAGGCGTTTTGCTGGAGCTTTCCTGTCATAATGCATTCATTTCTATAGGATTCCAAATCTTTAGCTCCTTAAAGAGCTACATGGGGACACAGATATGGGGGAAAAGGGGGGGTGGATGTGTCACTCCATGCAGCTCAGCCTCCAAGAGCCTCCGTTTAAGGCAGCTCCAGGGAAAGGTGGAAACCACTCAGACAACTGCATAGAGCTCTCCTGGGGGGAAATGCCTTCCTGGTTCCTGCAGAGATCAGCGTGTGCCCCGAAGCATGAGATTTGATTACCTTACTCCAGAACACAAAACTTGTAATGCTATTAGAAACCCTCCAGGCTATTAGACATTTTCTTGCAATACAGCGACCACGTCTGGGTTGATGACCCCCTATAGAAGGGACCATGTGCCTGGTATTTCCTCCTACTAATCACCAGCCATTAATGTCATCACATGACCCTGTTCATAACCAAATGTCCCTTTGCAAGAAGCCAAGGGCCACCCAGTCTTAACTTCCACCAGAAAAGAAAAAAGTCAGTCTGGGAATCGGGACTAACAAGACAACTTTCTTCCAAGAAAGGTCTATTTTTCCACTTCCTACAAGAAGCTGCACACACACAAGCCACTCTGGGTGCCCAAACCTTCTCTGTAGCAGGGACATCCTCAGAGGAAGCATGCCTTTGCCAGCTGGGCGAAGTGGGTCAGCAGCCTGACCATTAGCATTTTGCCCAGAGGCTCATTCTCAACCTCACTGTGCACTTGCTGTTTTGCCCAGGGGCTTGGAGAGGAAAAAAGCCCTGTGAAGTAAGTTTGGAGAACCTCAGGTCCGAGCTATTCTGGGAGGAAAAGAAAAGATAGGAAAGGAATAAAAGAAACACAAAGCAAGGCCCCTGGAGCACTGTGTTTAGCTCTGGAGTCCTCAGCACAGGAAGGACATGGATCTATTGGAACAGGTCCAGGGGAGGGCCACAAAGATGCTGCAAGGTCCAGAGCCCCTCTGCTGTGAGGACAGGCTGAGAGAGTTGAGGTTGTTCAGCCTGGAGAAGAGAAAGCTCTGGATACCACAGAGCAGCCTTCCAGTCCCTAAAGGGGCTCCAGAAGAGATGGGGAGGGACTCTCTTGACCAGGGAGTAGAGTGATAAAGTTACACTCTTTATCACCCCTTGGGTAATGTCTTTAAACTGAAAGAAGGGAGATTTAGATGAGATATTAGGAAGAAATTCTTTCCTGTGAGGCAAGAACTCAACATTAAATTAAGCTAGAACAGCAAGTTTTGCCCGATTTTAAGATGACATCACCTGTTTTTACAGCGTTCCTGTCTAAAAGCCCTTTTCACCCATGACTTAGTGGAGATCCCGAGCTACAAAACCCAGATCTGTATTTTAACCTCCCTTTTCGTCCTCAAAGACTAAGAGACTTTCCAAATGGTGGCTTTTTGTTTTGACACAAGCCACTTCAGCAGCTGCAGATGTTTGTGACCCTCTGAATGAAGCTGCACCAGGAAACATTCCCCCTAAGAGGACACCAGGCAGATTGTCATCTGCCTCCTGTCACACCAGGCTCCTTGGAGAGACCGTTCTGACCCACTTAGGCCTGAATCTCTGGGCAGAACTATGTCTTTCAGAAAACACGAGTCCACTCGCACACACTTGTTCTTTGTGTGAAGCAAAAAGGTGCAGGTTTTCTTTCTGACAGCGTTTTCGGTTTGGGATTTTGGGGGTGGGTTTTTTTTTTCCTGATGTTATCTTATTTATGCTCTTTCAATACAAAATTGGGGCCATCCACCAGAAATGAACTCCTGCAAAGAAATGTGGCAAACCCCAAGTCGGAAAAGCGTCTTATGGTGGTGTAATAATCAGGTTACAGTTTAATTAGGGAAGGCAGCAGAGGATAAATAGGGAAATGATAGCAGTGCTTTAAAGCAAGCATCTTAGGAACGTTCTGTGACTTGAATTCCCTGCGATACAACACGGGGTGAGCCAACTGACTGTTGAAAGCACGTTTCTGGAGGATTAGCCTTCATGTAAAGGATTCATACTTCCTAAGCCTCGGCAAAGCTGTTCTTAATGATCCACCCACATGCAATTAGCCAAGAATAATGAACCTCTAAAATCGACATTAAAAGTGCGTTGGAGACATTTGTTTCAAACTGTCACTGAAATATTTCTCAGCTAATGGCATCAACATTTTTATTCAGAAAGACAGAAATAATCACAGGCGCTTATTTTTATTGCCTCTCACTGAAGAAGGCCTGATTGAAGTCATTAAGCATGTCATTTTAGATTAATCCCTTCTGTTTCTTAGAAGATGAAAATGGGTTCCTTCCCACATTTGCATTCATTAAAACCCACAAGCATTGTCTTTGGCTCATGCCAGCATTCTAGTAACTTCTTAAAGTTAACAACAGGCACTGGAATGGGCTGCCCAGGGAAGTGGTGGAGTCCCCATTCCTCACTGTGTTTCAGAGTCGATTAGAAGTGGTGTTGGGGGATCTGGTGTAGAAGAGAACTTCGTAGAGTGGGGCTGATGGTTGGACTGGATGATCCCAAGGGTCTCTTCCAACCTAAATGATTGTATGATGCTAATATTAAGGTTTGAGAAGGAAAGCATTAATTAAAGTAACTGTTCTCCTGAGTTTTCTCACCGTAGCAGCTCTCTGAAAACCTTGCAGGTGACATGGGTGGGTAGAAAAGAGCTGTCACTCTGAAGCTGTCACCGCTGCAGTAGAGTTTATGGCTGCCCTGCAATAACAGAAACAAAACTGAGCATTCTTTTTTCTTTTTTTTTTTTACTTTAGAACAAGCCACGGAAGAATATCTTGTCCAGTTGAAATATTACCTCTGCTGCCAGCAGGTGTTGCCAAGCTCAGGTCAAGCTGTGGGAAACCTTGGGCTGGTTCTGTCCTGCTTCTCACGCTTCCTCCTTCAGCCCCTGGATCGCAGGGACTACTTTCCCACAGCAGCAGCACACTTCAATCATTGCAAATGCCTCCTGATGCCGGTTGACTCAAAAAACCCTGAGCCCACAGCGCCTGGGTATCTTCTGTTATTAACAAACTGTCTTAACTCTCGACTAAAGGTGGTGATTTCCATTTCTACCTGCATGGGGCCACCACAAGGATTTCAGTTTATCGCTTTGCTGATAGATTTGGATAGGTTCTTGACAAGAAGAGAGTAAAATAATTACTTAAACGAAACCAACCTACCCTCCAGTATTTCCAAGTCACACCTCATGTCCACGGACTCTAAGTCCCACAAAAAAACAGGCAGAAAAGTATCCTTGGGGAATTCTTTGGGGCAAGAAATACACTTCCAGAGGCATGTCAAGAAATGAATACTAAGTGTTAACAGTTTCTCCATTAGTCTCTGCTAACTAGTGGGTTGTTTTTTTTTCTTCTTAAGAGGCTGCCGCTCTCTGCTTCCTGAGAAACAATAAAGCCTTGGATTACTCAACAGGAAACCCTAATTTTTCAGAAGAATTTATTATTTCAACTATTCTTTTACACTTACTCTTCTGGAAAACCTAAGGAGGGAGTAGCAGTTTCTCCCAACAAGGCTGCAAGAAACTTTTAGTCCGTTCCTGATGAAGAAATCCTCGTCTGCAGTTTCACAACACTTCTTCTGGTGCTCACACTGAGCTTCCTCATGATTAGAATAAACAAAAAAAAGGAAAAAGTTGTGTCCTCTTGCCATGTACCTTGGTCACCCCTCTCAGAAGTCTTAGTTTAAAAAGCGATGTGGCTCCCATTGTACCAAATAGCAGGGAACCTTGTAATTGAATTTACTCTGCATTTGACAGAGGTAGAAGTGAAGCAGAGAAATCAAGGCGGATGCAGATGCTGGTGGATCTGTGTCTCAGTGGTTTGTGCAAGGCAACACAGGAAGGCTGTGGCAAAGATTTTCATCCAGGTTCCCAAAATTTTACAGCTATCACCCTGACCACCCTCCTGACCTTTTCCTCTCACCAGTAATATCTCACCAGGGTGGACATTACCAAGCATCAAACATGCATTTGGAGAGGAAGTAGGAGGTAGTTGCTAAGGCTAAAATGAAAGTCTATGTTTTAGAAAGAAAACAAGCCCTGCAATCTCCATCTGACACCCTCAGTTGAAAAATTAGCTTTGCTTTCTGTTCAGAGTGCAATTAAAAATGCTGGGGTCTAGCATGTAACTAAAAATGCAATTAATAGGGGAGGGTCCTGCACCCAGGACGTGGCAATCCCAGGCACAAATACAGGTCAGGAAGAGAAGGGCTGGAGAGCAGCCCTGAGGACAAGGACTTGGGAGTGATGGTGGAGGAGAAGCTCACCATGAGCTGTCAGTGCACACTGAAAGCCCAGGAAGCCAACCCCATCCTGGGCTGCATCAAAAGCAGCGTGGCCAGGAGG
>VZTM01018214.1:153417-174376 GCA_013400555.1 Jacana jacana
CAGGCTGGATGGGTCTTGGAGCAACCTGGTCTGGTGGGAGGTGTTGCTGCCCATGGCAGGGGGGTTGGAACTGGATGATCCTTAAGGTCCTTTCCAGCTCTAACTCAGACTCTATGATTCTATGGTTTGTTGTGGACATATGTAAAATACACATAGGGGAGAACTGTCACAAGCTGGGAACTAAACCAACCAAACAGCCAACACCTTAGGTATCCTGAAAATTGCTTTCTCTAGAAAAGGGACTGAGGAAGGGTGAGGGCTTTTCCACTGCTGTGTACAAAATGGAGGCTTCCCCTTGCTGTGCCCTTGGTCTCCTGACCTAAGTGAGAGAGAAACGCTCCTCGCCTCAGTGACATCATGGCTGGCCTTCAAAGCACAAGGCTTTCTGCATAGAACACTGCATAAAACATCCCCCTTAACTTCATACCACAGCATTTGTTGCTGTGCTCTTTGCCTCAGTGGCATCATGGCTGGCCTTCAGAGCACAAGGCTTTCTGCATAAAACATCCTGCATAAAACATCCCCCTTAACTTCATACCGCAGCATTTGTTGCTGTGGCGAGACGTGTTGAGATTGGAAATTGGGCTTAGGAAGTAGCCCCATGTTCTTCTGCAGCCCTGGCATTACCGTAATCCTACCCAGGCTCCTACCACCAGCAAAAACAAAGGCCATTTTTATAGAAAAGGCCCCTTGCCACAACTGAATTTGAGGGTCTGCCGTTCTGTAAGTGACCTTAGACGTAGGCCGCATCCAACCCCATGGTGAAGGAGAGCGAGTCCTCCTCATGGTCTCCTCCAGAGAGAAGCAGAGCGTGTGGGAAGGCGAAACCGCAAATATACAGCAAAGAGGCAGGTCTGCTGCAGAACCCTGCGTTTCTTTTTCACCAGAACTGTGAGATAAGGCTGAGAAAAGCAATTCTCTGAAGCTTATCAGGAAGGGGTTGTTGGTTTTGCTGTTGTCAGCCACAGGCGGGTTTGCCAAGGCAGTGGGAATCCAAGGGAACTTCGTGTCCCCGTTTGGGCTGAAAATGGCCACAATAAACAACTGGCGGGTGCTGATAGCTTCTTGCCCTCCACACGTTCACCACAATATCCTCACATTGCTCATTTTAAAAAGAAGAAAAACATTTCCTGCCTGGATACATAACAGGGGCGGGCAAACGCTCTGGAATGACCTGAGACAAAGGCAGGGGGGTTGTTTTGTTTTCTTTTGTTTTAATGAGACTCAGAGAATAATAATGGTTCAGGATACCAGCAAACAGCCCAGTTGGGCTTTTGCCCTAGTTCCCAGCAGGCAGAAAAACAACCTCCTTGGACTCCTGACATTTTCCCTCTAGATTTATCTTACAGCTCAACCAGGAAGGCCTGTTAACGCTGGGAGGGTGGCATTGCTGGTGTTAGATTTTGCATAAAAAGGCTTTCAAGGTCTTCAGGTTTCTTCTTTTATGATGAGTGATGCAACTGCCTTTTCTCAAGATGTTTCTTGCACAGCTGTAGTTGTAGTAGTGACCATAATGACTGTAGGAGCCAGGCACAGAGCTGACCTATTCATAGAATGGTCCAGGCCAGAAGGGACCTCTAGGGTCATCTAGTCCAACCTCCCTGCAGTCAGCAGGGACACCCCCAACTAGACCAGGTTGCCCAGGGCTTCATCAAGCCTCACCTTGAATTCTGTAACTGCCTGGTAGGTTATCAAATGTATTTTCTTTCTTTGTAATTAGGTATGTACCCTGAATGCCCCTAAAACTAGAAAGTGTATAAAGCATTTTCTAGTAATTTTCATTACTCATCAGCACATTTTATCACTTTTCATCACATCAGCACATCTACACAAAAAAAGTAAGAATAAGCACTACACTCAGAAGCATTTATTCTAATGCTTTTAAATCCTTTAACTTACAAAACTAACTGTTGCTTGACAATTTATTTATTCAATTAACGTATTTTAAAATCACAGAAACATACAATTGTCTAGGTTGCAAATGATCTTTCAGATCATCCAGTCCAACCACCAACCCAACTCTGATAAAACCCATCACTAACCCATGTCACTCAGCACTAAGTCAACCTGGCTTTTAAATCCCTCCAGGGATGGTGCCTCAACCACTTCCCTGGTGAGAAATTCCAAGGCTTCAGAACCCTCTCCATGTAAAAACATTGTTCCTGATATCCAATCTGAACCTCCCCTGGCACAACTTGAGGCTGTTTCCTCTTGTCCCTTCACCTGTGACAAGGGGGAAGAGACTGACTCCCCCTGGCTACACCCTCCTTTCAGGGAGTTGTAGAGAGCGAGAAGGTCTCCCCTCATCCTCCTTTTCTCCAGGCTGAACACCCCCAGCTCCCTCAGCTGCTCCTCACAAGGCTTGTGCTCCAGACCCCTCACCAGCTCCACTGCCCTTCTCTGGACCCACTCCAGCCTCTCAATGTCTTTTTTTGTGTTGAGGGGCCCAAAATACCTTGAATAACGTGTTTGCTCTTCAAGGTCAGAACCAGCAAAAGAGTAGTTTTGGGGAATCTGCTGAATTTTCCCATCAGAAGCAAGAGACCTGGCTTTGAACTTTCACTAGATTTTAATTACTTTCGCTCGTCTGGCTTGCAGAGAACCCTGAACACCCCTGTTCAGTGCAATGGGATTCAGGGTCAATGTTCTGATTGCATTCAAACCCCATTTCTTGCGTAACAGAAGAACATATATACAAAGATGCCTCTAAAGGGCATTGTAGAGAGGTTGGTGCTGGTCTTTTCTCACAGGGAATTAGCGATAGAAGGAGAGGGAATGGCTGCAAGCTGCAGCAGGGTAGGGTTAGGCTGGACATTAGGAAAAAGTTTTTCACAGAGAGAGTGGTCAGGGGATACAGAGAGTGGCTCAAGGGGATACAGAGAAGATGGAGAGGAACACTTGATCAGGGAGGGGAGCTATAGGACAAGGGGTAATGATTTTAAACCAAAAGAGGGGAGGTTTAGGGTAGGTACTAGAAAGAAATTCTTTGCTGTGAGGGTGGTGAGACCTTGGCCCAGGTTGCCCAGAGAAGCTGTGGCTGCCCCATCCCTGGAGGGGTTGAAGGCCAGGCTGGATGGGGCTTGGAGCAACCTGGTCTGGTGGGAGGTGTCCCTGCCCAGGGCAGGGGGGTTGGAACCGGATGATCTTGAAGGTCCCTTCAAACTCTAACCATTCTGTGATTTTATTATATCATTTGAAAATATCTCCAAGACCAACGTGATAAGGCAGCAGAAATGTTGTTGCATCGTCCTTTTGCAGTGTGCACAGGCAGAAGCCCACCTGGTTTATTGGGAACAGCCACTATATATGTACAGCCTAGGTAAGGTATAGTCCCTTATACCCAAATGAAGATGAAGCACAAGAAAACTTCACAATACCTTGAGGAGTGCCAGAAAATTTACAGAGAAGATAAGCCAGCAGGGTTTGTTTGGTTTGGCAAAACAATGGACAGAGAGGATTTTTCCATTTTTCACACATACAATGCAAAGAAATAAAAATAATTTAAAAATAAAATAATAAAAAAAACCTCACACCCAAAGAAGAAGACTAGGTGGGAACACAAGGACCACAGGCAGACCTGGGATGGCTGTGATCCCAGGATGGAGGCTGAGAACCCACAGTTCAACAGAAAGTAGGTTGGAATAGAGGGTGCAAGCTCTCTGGAAAGAGGAACTGCGGATGCATCTATTCCCATCAGACTCACGCCCCTTTTTAGTACTGACACAGCACATATCCCTGCTCAAAACAGATTTCTGAGAATGCTTAAAGGGGTGGGAAAAAATAACACTGCTCGTCACTTCCCCACCCAGGCTACCCTTCCTTCTTCTTAGAGCAATTTGCTAAATGCAGCCACGTGTTGTTTTAATACATGAACGAGTGTCTCAGAAAAAAACATCTAACAAACTTTAACAGTTACTACAGTTTGCAATTTAAATCCAGAGTGACTCTTCCAAGACAGGGAAAACCACTTCCACGACCCACTTCTGCTCCCACTACTGGTAGGGGAGGCCATAACCCCTTGAAAAAGAGTGTGAAACTGGAAATACTGGCAACCACTTCAGCAGAAGAGCCTGACTCTACAATGCTGTAAGAAGGAAATGGAAAGAATGATTCTGATGACATCAGCTATCACTTTCTTTCAAGAGCTTAACATAGTTTCCGTAAAGTGTTTTTATCATCTTACCAAGGCTGTAAAAAATCTTGTTGCCTCCCTAAATGTGGGCCAAATTAGGCAGTCAAAAAGGAATTATTGTGCTGTTCCTTTAAACAGAACTTGCTGCTGCAAGTAAGGACTTTTTGGATGCAGAACCCAAAACCCCAGTATTAATAGACGCCGGCGGTACGCTCTCCGTTTATAACTTTATGCTCAATTTAGAATAAGCAGCACTAATGAGGAGTGGTTTGAAGCACATGAACGCTCTGCAGAAGTGTTTATCCCCTGTCAAGGACCCATTAACAAAACCCCAGTTTGGTCCCAGTGCCTATTTTTCACCCTTCAAGCCATCACTTAAAGGGAAGACATTTAGAGATCGTTGCATCTGTTACATCTGACATTTTTTTTGTTGTTGCTGTTGTTCCAGAAGGAAAATGTGTTGACACAGAACTCGACCTAGCCAAGGGAGAACTTGTAGAGGGGGGCTGATGTTTGGACTTGATGATCCCAAGGGTCTCTTCCAACCTATATGATTCTATGATTCTAAACCCACTTGCTAAAGGTCATAGGTCAAATGAAAAATAATGCTTTAAGGGGGCAGGAGTGGGAAGATTGGGGACATGAGAAAGAGATGAAGGTGGTGGGCTAAAGAACGGGATGTACACAGGGTGTATGGATTGGACTGAGCACTAGATCCAAAAGCAGAACTAAGTTCTCAAAGGGTTGGTATTGCAACATCCCATTCTTCTGGTTGTGCCCCAAAGCTGCCATCTCCTTTATACTACGCCTCACCAGAGCTGGGCACCTGGGACTTGAGCACTAAACCACCTAAAGCTGGTCAGATGGGACAGGCCAAGCCTGCGTACTTGCTCTCCTCAAGTTTTTGGTTGATGCTGAAAGAAGGGCGGGTCACTTTATGCTAATGATGAAACAGCCCTGCAACCTGCTAGCCCTTAAAGCATCATAGAATCATAGAATCTTTCAGGTTGGAAGAGACCCTTGGGATCATCCAGTCCAACCATCGGCTCCACTCTAGAAAGTTCTCCCCTACACCAGATGCCCCCAACGCCACATCTCATCCACTCTGAAACGCAGTCAGGGATGGGGACTCCACCACCTCCCTGGGCAGCCCAGTCCAGGCTCTGACCACTCTTGCTGGGAAGAATTCTTATGCCCAGCCTAACCCTACCCTGCTGCAGCTTGCAGCCATTCCCTCTCCTTCTATCGCTAATTAGCTGTGAGAGGAGACCAGCCCCAACCTCTCTCCAATGTCCTTTCAAGCAGTCGTAGAGAGTGATGAGGTCTCCCCTCAGCCTCCTCTTCCTCACACTAAACAATTCCAGCTCCCTCAATTGTTCCTCATAAGATTTATTCTCCAGGCCCTTCCCCAGCTCCGTGTCCCTCCTCTGCACTCGCTCCAGCCCCTCCAGATCTCTCTTGTGTTATGATGCTCAGAACTGGACACAATCCTCAAAGGGTGGCCTCCCCATTGTTGAGCACAGGGGGGACAATCACCTCCCTACTGCTGCTGGTCACACTATTCCTGAGGCCCATTGGCCACCTGGGCATGCTACTGCTCCCTCTATCCCTGGTCCAGCGAGCGCTGGATTCCTCATTGCATAAGGTTCCCCCGTTAACAGAAGCTACAGAAAACAAGCTTTCCAAAAGCCAGATGATTAAGAAATTCTTCAATGGCCTCTGAAAGCAGACTCCCCACAGACTGGGCAACTCTGCCACTAGATTAAGTAACTTCTTGAGGACTAACTAAGGTGGGATAACTCCCCCCATAGGAGCTTATCAAAGTATTAGATACTGCTTAAAATCAGAACTGGACACTACCTCTGATTCAGAACTTGCTGGCATCCAGACTCCTGAAGCTCAGAGATGACTTAAAAGGCTTTTAATTAGCTCTTTGCTTCTTTGTTTGTCTGTTTGTTTGTTTTTATAAGCAGTGACCTCCACACAGAGATCCCCAGCAGTCAGCCCACAGCACTTGGAGCCCATTCACGCCCATTCACCACAGGAACGGATCAATATTTAGTTCTTTTTATAACACACTTCTTTATATCATGTGTTTTTGCATTTGGGGCCCAGTAACAAGAGATACTATTTCAGGCCATGGAGTAGATACTCCCTTGGAGCAGCTCGCTTGTCCTCAGGAAGGCCAGAAGCAAGCAAGAGGGGCCAGAACCTCACCGCCAGGCCACCTCACCAGGCTTCTCCTCACAGCACTGACAAAACATGAGAGCTTTCTGCTGAATCCACCCAGTATTTTGGGAGCTTTCCACAGGCTGCTGGTGGACCTCGGGTGGGCTGTCCTTTCCCTGGGCAGAATGGACTCACCACCTCAGGAATCTGTCCTCAACACAACATGAGGGGGGGCTGAGCACTTTCTTCCCCGGGGGCATCCTAGGAGCAGCCTTGGATGCTGTTGTCAGCCCAAAATCGTTTCTTATGATACCTGTCATACACACAACCATTCCAAACGTATGTTTAGGAACTTCATCCTCAGAAGCCTCAGAAAGTTCAATCCTTTAGAGCCCAATCCAGCTGCATTTTGGTCAACCAGAAGATTCCCATCGGCCATAGCCAGGACTGGACTGAACTGAACCGACAGCGGTGGTTGCTGCCAAGAGCATCATTTCCTTGAACAGCTGCTGGGTAACCTGGAAGCTTTCAATCACTGGAAACCACTGGAAGCTGTAATGCTCTGCGGGCTCTAAGTAGCCCCAGGAATTTGCTTAGGAAAAGGAAGCCGAAGATATAAACCGATCCCTTTGTTTTAGTCTTCAAGTGTCATCATAACAGAATCATCATCTCTTGCCAATATTTAACCTCACTTTTCCCAGCAGAGTACTTTTTGGAGGCTACTTTGTGGCTAATTTGTCTGTTACCTTCTGTCTCTCACTGAATCTCTCCCCCTCCTGTTAAAGTGAACAAAAAGCATATCCTCTTCTGAGCTCTCGTCCCACCTCAAGTAAGGGCACTGCTGTGACATCGACATTATCACAGCAAAAATGATAACACCCTGGACGATCTAAAGCTTGGAGCTTAAAACTCCTGTGAGGAGAGGCAGTCTCACACCGTTCCTGTGGCTCACACTGCCTCAGATGCAGTTTGTGAGAAGATCCGACGCTGTAGGGATGACGCTTTTCCACACCCCTATCCGGCATTAAACAGAGAAAACATCTAGAGCTGCCTCGACCACTGGAGCTGAAGAGGAATAAAGGTAGTAAGGACTTTCCACAACAAAATTTGGTATCAAATTTAAAAAAAAACAAAACCAAACCGAATTAGAATATTCCAGCCCTCATTAGAAGCAGAAATGTCATAGTTCAACATGTCATCCTTGGTGGATTTTATGCTCTTTAGAATCATAGAATGGTTGACAGATGGAAGGGACCTTAAAGATCATCAGTTTCTAAGCCCCTGCCCTGGGCAGGGACACCTCCCACCAGAGCAGGTTGCTCCAAGCCCCATCCAGCCTGGCCTTCAACCCCTCCAGGGATGGGGCAGCCACAGCTTCTCTGGAGAACCTGGGACAGGCTCTCACCACCCTCACACCAAAGAAGTTCTTCCTGAGATCTCATCTAAATCTCCCCTCTTCCAATTTAAAACCATTACCCCTTGTCCTGTCACTCCACTCCCTGACAAAGAGTCCCTCCCCAGCTCTCCTGTAGCCCCTTCAGATACTGGAAGGCTGCTCTAAGGTCTCCCTGGGGCCTTTTCCAGGCTGAACAACCCCAGCTCCTTCAGCTGGTCTCCATAGCAGAGGTGCTCCAACTTCATGGCCCTCTGCTGGACCCTTTCCAACAGGTCCATGTGCTTTCTGTGTTGAGGACTCCAGAGCTGGACACAGTGCTCCAGGTGGGGTCTCATGAGCACAGAATAGAGGGGCAAAATCCCCTCCCTGGCCCTGCTGGCCACGCTGCTTTTGATGCAGCCCAGGATGGGGTTGGCTTTCTGGGCCACCAGTGTGCACTGCAACTGGCTGGGCAACTTGGAGGAAAGAAATGTTTATTCATTTAGGTATAGATGTCTGATTAAACCACTTTTTCCAAGGCACGCTGCAGCCCCTCTCCTCTTGGAGAAGAGATCTGGGTCATTACCGGAGCCAGAGGCTGACACGGGAGTGTGCCCTTCCTTCAGGAACTTCCAGGGCTCTGCCACCCTCAAAGTGAAGAAGTTCCTCCTCAGGTTTAGATGGAACTTCCCATGTCCATGTGTGTGCCCATTACCTCTTGTCCTGTCCCTGAGCACCACTGAAAAAAGCCTGGCCCCATCCTCCTGACACCCACCCTTGAAGTATTTTTAGGTGTTGATCAGATCCCCCCTCAGCCTTCTCTTCTGAGACTCAAAAGACCCAAGTCCCTCAGCCTTTCCTCATCAGAGAGATGCTCCAGGCCCCTCATCATCTTGGTGGTCCTCTGCTGTACCCTCTCCAGCAGATCCCTGTCCTTCTTGAACTGGGGAGCCCAGAACTGGACCCAGCACTCTAGACAGGGCCTAGAGGTGTGTTTGATGTCATGCTGTGGAAACGTTTTTCTGGTCCACAGCAAACAGTAAAACAAGGGGTGGCAGCACATGCCATTCTCCTTGGCCAACTACACTGGCAGAAGGGTCTTCTTGTGAGCTTCTCACAGGACACGTCTGAATGCCCTGACATAATAACAGTCTGTGATTCTGCCTGTGCAGCTTTCGGATCGCAACTGGTTGGTCAGCTTGGAGGAGAGAAACGATTACTCGAGTCTAATCTGCACCCATTTGGAAAAAGATCCTTTATAACTTTCCCCCATGGTTTTTGCAGGCACCGTCTGAAGTGATGTGGAACCCACTGTCTGGAAAGAAGAGGGAATTTCACTTTCTGGAGCCGTGGGAATTAGTCCTTCTTCTCTTGTCTCTTTAATTCCTTTCCTTTCCTTTCTTTTTTTTTTTTTTTTGAAAATGTGTTTATTGTCTGGGAAACCTGACTCCAGTTTGCCACCTGCCAAGTCCTGACTCACATCTGTGTACAAGATGTTCCCAGCTCTCATGCATCTATTTCTATCTCTATGCAGAAAGTACCCGACGGGCACAGAAACAAAGGGGAAAAGGTCCCCCAGCATAAACAGAGGGTCAGGTTCTGGGGGTCTTTTCCCTCCTACTTGATCCTGGAGGAAAAAGACCTGGGAGTCCTGGTGGACAACAGGATGCCCATAAGCCAGCAATGTGCCCTTGTGGCTAAGAAAGCCAATGGCATCCTGGGGGGCATCAGGAAGAGTGTGGGCAGCAAATGGAGGGAGGTCATCCTCCACCTCTGCTCTGCCCTGGGGAGGCCCCATCTGAAGTCCTGTGTCCAGTTCTGGGCTCCCCAGTTCAAGAAGGAGAGGGAGCTGCTGGAGAAAGGTACATCAGAGGGCCACAAAGATGATGAGGGGTCTGGAGAATGTCACTTCGGAGGAAAGGCAGAGGAACTTGTGTCTTTTTAGTCTGGAGAAGAGAAGGCTGAGGGGGGATCTGATCAACACCTCGAAATACTTCAAGGGTGGGTGTCAGGAGGATGGGGCCAGGCTTTTTTCAGGGGTGCCCAGGGACAGGACAAGAGTGAACGGGCACAAACTTGAACATCAGAAGGTCCATCTCAACAGGAGGAGGAACTTCTTTCCTGTGAGGGTGGCAGAGCCCTTGAAGAGGCTGCCCAGAGAGGTGGTGGAGTCTCTATCTCTGGAGACATTCCAAACTCTACCTGGACACATTTCTGTGCGACCTGCTCTGGGTGGACCTCCTTTGGCAGGGGGTTGGAATAGATGATTTCCAGAGGTCCCTTCTAACCCCACAGCATTCTGTGATTTTGGATTCAGGCATGTTCAGGACCAAAGGCTGGATTCATTACTGTTTTAGACAGTTTTATCTATACAGTAATTTCTTTTTCAGTGCACTCAGAGCCATATTGACCAACCACACTTCTGCTGAACAACCAGATGGGTATCAATGCAGTGTGGGGAGATCTGGGGTTGCTGTCTCACACTGTCTTTATATGAGTAGCTGTGGAAAGTGACCGAGATGTTGGTTTTCAACTGCGCAGTGCAACCCTGAACCTTCCTCTTTGCAGCAAGGTGGCTAAAAGGAAGACCAGAGAACCTGCTACAACTGTTCGCTGGTTCTCCCGTTCACACACCACCCATGTTATTTGTACAAGGCTACTGGAGCCCAAGCTGTTGCATCTTTGCTTCTGAAAGTGAAATATCTGAGTGTGAACAGACTGCAAACACATCATGTGCATTATATTTACGGCCATGTGGTCAGCTTGATCGTGTGTGTAATTTGCAGGCAGGATCTGCAAGGCATAAGGAGAGAATTCTTCCCAGCAAGAGTGGTCAGAGCCTGGAATGAGCTGCCCAGGGAAGTGGTAGAGTCCCCATCCTTGACTGTGTTTCAGAGTCGATGAGATGTGGTGTTGAGGGATCTGGTACAGGAGAGGACTTTGTAGAGTGGGGCTGATGGTTGGACTCGATGATCCCAAGGGTCTCTTCCAACCAAAGGATTCTATGATTCTGTGATTCAAGTTCTGTTGAAAAAACAAGCAAAAAAGTCCCTTCTGCTAAACTCCCGAGGGACAAGTCCTGTAGGTTTGATTTTTATGTATCACAGACAGAACCTGGAGCTGGAGACCAATGTTTGTGAAGGTGTTTTGCTAGCACCTAGAGCATCATGTGGAAATGAGGAGACTATGGGGTGGCCAAAGGAGATAGCTTCAGAGTAATGCAGTATGGCAGCAGAGAAGAGGTGGACTCTTGTAGGGTCATGAGGAGGGGTAGATGTACCCACCTCCCTGGCATCCTCTGTTCACCTGTGGCCAGCTGTGGCTGGGAAAAGAGCAAGAACAAGACAAGCACAGGCGGATGCAACCATCTGGAAGAAACGGCTGCAGTTTCCTTGCTGTAGATCAGCGCAACCTGACCTTCTCAGCGAGTATTTGGCTTTGAAATTTGGACTTCTGAAATGATTCAAAGGATGGAACACTGAAAGCAGAGAAGAAGGGAAAAATCAGAGAAAACAAAGTCTGATGTCTCTTGAAGAGCAACACGAGCCTCTGGCTGTTGCTTCATACAGAGATGCCATTTGGCAGAAGCCAACCCTACAGTGACTGCAGAGCACACGGGGCTGCTGCAGAGCACCTTCAGATTGCTCTCATGGGCTGTTCTACTGAGTGCAGAGTGTAGTTCTTGCCTTGTTCTACCACAATCACCTTCAGCCCCAGCTGTTTCTTTAGCAGAGGTACAGAAAAAAACCCCAAAGTCTTTCCTGCCAAGGAATAAAACCTCTTCCTGTTATGTAAAGAGTCGATGTATGGACTTTGCTTCCTCAAAACAAGCACCACTTTGCTTAAGCAGCTGTCTCTTAAAGAGGTGTACACCAGAAACATACAATAAGAAGTAGCAAAAGGGTCAATTCTCCACACTAAAAAATGTCAGAGGTACAAAGCTCCCATGAGGAAGACTTTTTTGTGAGACTGAAAAAGACAGTTTCAAGACGGATCCAGAGAAGGGCAATGGAGCTGGTGAGAGATCTGGAGAATAAGTCTTATGAGGAGGGAGCTGGGGGTGTTCAGCCTGGAGAACAGAAGGCTGAGGGGAGACCTTCTTACTCTCTCCAACTCCCTGAAAGGAGGGTGTAACCAGGTGTGTGGGGGGGTCAGTCTCTTCTCCCCAGTCACAGGTGATGGGAAAAGAAGAAATGGCTTCAAGCTGACCCAGAGGAGGTTCAGATTGGGGATCAGGAAGAACTTTGACACGGAAAGTGTTAAGAAGCCTTGGAATGTTCTGCCCAGGGCAGGGGTTGAGGCACCATCCCTGAAGGGACTGAAAAAGCTGGGTTGACCTAGAGCTTAGTGACATGGGTTAGTGATGGGTTTTATCAGAGTTAGGCTGATGGTTGGACTCAATGAACTGAAAAGTCCCTTCTGATTCTATGATTTTATAACCAAGATAACGACACATCATTATAATAACAGCTACAGTATTACTTGTTGAGGCTTTTCTATATATTTTGGTTTTTCTATATATTCCTGAATAGGACTGACATGACCTCTAGGAAGTACTCTGGGATGTCAAGAATGGTCTCATTACCTGCTGGGCTGGCTTGGTACCATGTGAGTCCTGCTGTACCGCTGATCTGCAGCTTCACTCATCTCCCCTTGGCCGCCCAGCCCTCGGCAGCAGCTGTGGTGGCCACGGGGACGGAGCTGCTGCTCTGTGCCTTGGGGAGCAAAAAAAGAACAGCCTAATCTGACTCACTGAGTTAATACCTATCAGCTCTGCCAACGCTGTGTTCAGTGTCTGGGAAGCTGATATAGTAAATTTCTGCCCATATTGGTAATGGCAATGATTCACTGAAGCACTTGGAAAGATGTTAGGATCATGTAACAGGATTAGGATTTCTCCACCTGGCAAAGAAACAGGGATTTAAACTACCATAAATTATCCCTGAAATCTTTCTTTTGCATTTAATTGCTTTCTTTCCTATATCTGTTCTCAAACTTCTTCTTTGCCTTCTTTTCTTTTCTTTTCTTTTCTTTTCTTTTCTTTTCTTTTCTTTTCTTTTCTTTTCTTTTCTTTTCTTTTCTTTTCTTTTCTTTTCTTTTCTTTTCTTTTCTTTTCTTTTCTTTTCTTTTCTTTTCTTTTCTTTTCTTTTCTTTTCTTTTCTTTTCTTTTCTTTTCTTTTCTTTTCTTTTCTTTTCTTTTCTTTTCTTTTCTTTTCTTTTCTTTTCTTTTCTTTTCTTTTCTTTTCTTTTCTTTTCTTTTCTTTTCTTTTCTTTTCTTTTCTTTTCTTTTCTTTTCTTTTCTTTTCTTTTCTTTTCTTTTCTTTTCTTTTCTTTTCTTTTCTTTTCTTTTCTTTTCTTTTCTTTTCTTTTCTTTTCTTTTCCCTTTCCTTTCCTTTCCTTCCCTTCCCTTCCCTTTCCCTTTCCCTTCCCTTGTAAAAATTCAGCATAGAGAACCAAAACAAACCCAGTTCATTCAAGGTGGTGTAACAGCAAGAGACACGCCCAATGTCTCACAACAAGGTGCCATCTCGGCCTGTACTGGGTACAGAGCATTCTTCAAATATTGAAACAGAACGCTGTTTAGATCGGGAGTTTGCTCAAAAACACTGGAATGAAACAAAAAATACTACAAGAAAATAGTTGGCTACCGCTTCCATGGCTTCTGTTTGTTTGGAGTTGGGAGGGAAAAATGTTACTAGAAGCAGTAATCGGTGAGACTTCTGAAATTACACTGAAAGGGACAAATTGAGGCCCAGGCTGGTTAGACACAACCGTTTCCCACTAGCTGTAAAAGAAAAAAAAAACAAACAACCCCCAAAAAGAGGGGTACTTTTGTGATTTTGGGGTCGGTTTTTTTGTGTGTGCAAAAAGGCACCCTGTGGCTTCAGTGAGGAACTGGAAAACCTCCTCACCTTGGCGCGTCCATGGCAGACAGACGGTGCGCCACGCTTTTTTCCTCGTGTGTGTTATTTTCAATCAAACCTCAAAAAAAAGAAAAAAAAATTAAAAAAAACACCAAAAAATCCCAAATCCCCAAACTGAACGCCTAAAGATCTGCAAAGAACACGCAGTACAGAAATAACACTCGAGGCTGATGTGGCAGAAGAAGAAAATGGATCAACAACTGGGGGATGAGAGGTTTGACACCAACGGTGGTTGGGGGTGGAAATGCTGTAACACACTCCGCACCCTCAAATATCTGCTCTTCGCCCACCTTGGCGTGGGGCCAAGCTCTCCAGCTCGTGTGGGGACCTACTCATCGCAGCTCACCAGCCTCCAACGCTGTCCAGAGAAGAATGACATGGACCAGTTCCTTTTTTAAGCATCTCCACTGGGAAGTGTGAATGTTTGCAGATTAACCGAAGGTCAATCACCGAAATTCCTCCGTGAAGGCGAAAACTTCGGTCGCATTTTGCTTTTTTTTTAACCTTTNGCATACTTCACACATATTTCTAACCAACCCCCAAAAACAGTCTCTGGCTTTGAACGTGTTGAACAGGAAGCCGTTTAGCGTTGGAATGCTTGCTTGGCCGGTCCAAGAAACACACCTTCTTATTACTCCTGGGCTATCTAAAAAGGTTGAGGGTGAAAAAGTTTAATTTATACCTAGAACCTTGCTTCCTGTTTTGTTTTTTATCCCTTGTAGGCCAAGTCTGTTTTTTAAACTCTGTGATAGGAAACACGTTCCCCTGTTTCCCCCTCCCTCCCTTTCGTCTCACTTTATTTACCCAGCTGTACGTTTCGCTTCAGTTTATAGCTCCTACTCTCACCTGGCTTGAAGTCCAAAGACACAGTGAGAGAGAAGGGAAAGATGGATGTGGTGATTTTCATGGTTACTGAGGAGGAAAGGGAAGAATCTGGGCGGAGGTGAAGCTGCCTTTATATCCATATCAAGGGAGGGATGGACAGAGGCTTCTCTTTCAGGATGTCCCACAGCCTAGGCTCAAGAAAGGTGAAGAAGAGGGCACAAGGGAAGCGGTGGCAGAGCCATCAGTTCATCAGTCAATGAACTCATGAGTGTTTTAACTCCAAAGGAGTGGTCAGGCCCTGGAATCAGCTGCCCAGGGAGGTGGTGGAGTCCCCATCCCTGACTGTGTTTCAGAGTAGATGAGATGTGGTGTTGAGGGATCTGGTGTAGGGGAGAACTTTGTAGAGTGGGGCTGATGGTTGGACTGGATGATCCCAAGGGTCTCTTCCAACCAGAATGATTCTATGATTGATTCTACACCATGTCAGTAAGTCCTATGTCAACTCAGCTTTCAAATAATTCCAGGGATGGTGCCTCCACCACTTCCCTGGGCAGCCCATTCCAAGGCTTTATAACCTTTTTACTGTAACCATTGTTCCAAAAACCCAATCTGAATCTCCCTTGGTACAACTTCAGGCTGTTACCTCTTGTCCAAAAACTTCAGGGCTCCAACTCTAGGCTCTGGTGACACCCCCATTGAGTTCCACGTTTGTTCAATCTGGATCAAAGGGCACACTTCGTATGAAAATCAGATGGGGTTCGTGCAAATAAATTAATTGGTGAAACAGTGCCCTGAAAGAGGTTTCTGGAGGCCCCTTCAATCAGTCTGAAGGTAAGTCCCCCTTACAGCAAAGCAAGCAGCAGGATGCAGTCCCACAGGGCTTCTGGAAGTCACTTATCGCCAACTAAGGTGTAAAGCCTAAGCACTTACTCAGGAGTAGGTGTTTGCTGATTGCCCTGGTTTAAGCCACTGATAAACCCTAGGAAACAAAAATCCTTATTTAATGCTTAAGAGTCTTCCTTGCTGATACAAGAAAACTTACTGACAAGGGTTTAAAAAACCTGGCAAGCACTTTGTAGGCTTCCTAGGGCAAAGGGTTCCAGCTAATTAGAGAGCTTGTCATCAACCTCTGTATTTCTCTATTGATATTCAACAAGGAAAAGGTGCTTTGATACCAATTCCAAGGAAAATCTGCAAATGTAGCAACTCTCTTGAACCTAACTCCCGTGAATCCTGGCCTACAGCCTGGTGCCACCAGCATCTACATCTCTTACCTAGCCCACCCCAGCACTAACAGCCCACTGGAAAACAAAACACACCTTTCCAAATCCAACCAAGTTGACCATATCACACCAGCAGGAAGCGAGGCAGAATGTTCTCACTCAGCACAGCTCTCAGTGACTGCAAGTCCTCTTTAGCCTTATATATACCATATAGAAAAAAATTAGAATCATAGAATCATTGAATCTTAGAATAGTTTGGGTTGGAAGGGACCTTAAAGATCATCCAGTTCCACCTCCCCAGCCCTGGGCAGGGACACCTCCCACCAGAGCAGGTTGCTCCAAGCCCCATCCAGCCTGGCCTTGAACCCCTCCAGGGATGGGGCAGCCACAGCTTCTCTGGGCAACCTGTCCCAGGGTCTCACCACCCTCACAGCAAAGAACTTCTAGTATCTAATCTAAATCTCCCCTCTTCCAATTTAAAAGCATTACCCCTTGTCCTGGGGTTTGCATTCCCATTTCTGAGTTAAATAACCTTTAACCTTTAACAAGAACTCCCATATACACTTGGATGGCCAGAACGATATTAATGCTAGAAAATTTTTACAAGAAGAGGGGTTTTAGCTATTTTCTCCTCCCTGACAAAATCAACCCAAGAAACAAGGAGAAGATGGAGAACAACACAAAGCTTTTATTGCTGTAGACTTCAGATTTTAAATCAAAATAGCTAACATAGATTGGGTTTCTTGCTGGCTTTTGAAGTTCCAGGTAAGCAGAGGTTAAATTGTCAAACTCACAAACAATTTGGGTAAATTCTTAACCCAAGTACCTCTGATTACTTAATTCAATATACAATATAAGTCTCCAAACACTGACAAGAGTGAAAGAGAAAGGAAAAGACCAGAGGAATAACCACAAAACCACTCATAGTATCTCAAACAGATCTAACCCATAACTTACTCTCCACATAAACTACTTGAGAGTCAGTGTTGTGTTAAAGTCGTCTGAAGCTGGAGAAGAAGGGGGGCTTCCAAAACACCTAGAAGGGAGCCCCCAGCTCGTCTCCCAGCAGCAAAGCAGGTTTAAGTACACAGAGGTCAGGCCTGAGAGGTGTTTGTCTACAAGTACTCCTAGAATTCCCCCTGTGAAGGGTGCTCCACAGTTTCTTTAACGTCTGCTCCCGTACGTCAATAACCCAATTAGATACTTTCGACTAAAGCTGAATTATTTTTTTCTTTGCCAAAAATTAAGTATATCTGTCTTGGTCCTGTTCCCAGAGAGAAAAGGAAAGCAAATGTACCTTGTGGTTTCTATAAAATGTTATATGCTGGAGGGCTATGTTAACATGTCCCCTCTAAATCTTCTGTTTTCTAGACTAAACAAACCCGGTTCCTTTACCGTCCCCTCTACGTCATGTTTTCTAATCTTATAATCTCTCCCAAGCAAACTCAAAATTGTTTCACCCGTGTAACCAAGAGCTGAGCAGAGTAAAAGAATTCCCTCTCTCACTTTCCCATCTTACAAATCACATTGCTCTTGACCTAAATCTAAATTTTTCCACCTTTTCCTTTTTTTTTTTTTTTTATTAACATATTATCAGCATCCTATATTTTTATTCATACGTATTTGTTTTGCACGGGCAAAAGATGAGAGAGGGAAGAGCCCTCGGGACACTGCAGGAGGATGAATTGGGATGGGTTTAATAGGTCTCCAGTTAAATAGGGGGCCTATTTAATTAAATAGGACACCTATTTAATGGGGTTAAATAGTTACCCCATTAGTTATCTATTTATTATGGAAATATTTATATATCCCATAGCAGGGATTGTGCTCTCTCTTTAAAACAGGGGGAAGTTATCCCAGGCAGCTCAGTGTATGCTCAGTGATTCCTGAGGGTGTAAACCTGGGGTGGGGAGCGAGGGCAGGATTGTGTGAGTAACTTTTAAAATGCAATTTCACTCTTCTCAGCCAACACTGTGCAAAGTGTAAGTAACTTTTAAGGATTCAGAGGCATTAATTTCAGCTCCCTCAAATCCCAGAGCAGCCTGTATTAATTCTACTGAAATTGCCTTCATTTTTCAAACCTCTCTATATCCGTGTGGCTGGTGATTCCTGCACCAGCGTATTTCACCAAAAATCAGATTATTTTTACTTCATCAGCATAAAGATATTAGTAGGTCTGCAAGAAAAATAGGCTTGAGTTAATACTGTCTATGGAAATGAGGCTAATGAAGCTTATTCATTATCTCTCCCCCAGCTGTACTTTGCTTTGAAGATGAGAAATGGAAATGTTGACTTTTTACAGTTAGTGGATTCTGAGGAAGAGAAAAGGACTTTTGCTTTGAACCCAAAGGACCAAGAGGCATTTCCATTAACTTTTGGATGAACCATCGAAAAATAATCCCAAGGAAGTTTTAGAACCACAGTATAGGATTCCTCTCTGTCCCCTCAAACACTCGAGGTTGATATTTTTCCACTCCCATTTATCAAGAGTTATCTATCTGGTTATCGTTATTCTACCATCCCTGACTGTGTTTCAGAGCCGATGAGATGTGGTGTTGAGGGATGTGGTGTAGGGGAGAACTTCGCAGAGTGGGGCTGATGGTTGGACTCCACAGTCCAAGGGTCTCTTCCAACCAAAATGATTCCATGATTCTATGACAATGAGCTCAGTGTTCTTTTGTTTTTTAGATGATTCTATGTTTTGGGTGAGTGAGCACAGCATGGACACAGGGGTGTGGACAACTTTGCACACACAGTGTCAAGCTGTGATTCTACCTGTGTTTTACAATTAATTTCACCTCTAGAAAATGTTATCTGAGTGTCCATAGTGTCTTTCTAGGATCTCCCTTAAAAAAAACATCCCAAAGCCAAGGAATCAGTTCCTTTCTGTTAAACCTTGGACTGCTTCCTGTAAGCAGTATTTTAGGAAATGGGCCTTGATAAATATTTTTGTTTTCTCTGAGTTTTTCATGTTTATACACATCTGCAGATACGTGTGTATCAATAACTTCATTGTTTATCAAGGTAAAAAAATAATATCAACTGCTCTCTGTATTAATGATCTCGTTTATTCCTTCTCCTTTTGGACTTGTGACCCTGGTGGGACTTGGGTTTCTTTACTCTTTTATTTATAGACTACATAAACATTACAATTTTCATTGTATTTGTACCAACTCTTGCAGAAGTCCCATAAGTCTCAAAATAAACAATTTTCTGTGTGTTGTCAAAACACTATTTAAAGCCAGGTTGGCATTTAAGAGTGCTTCACATTCACTGCCTTTCCGTGACTTCCCAGCACTTTTCCCCTGTTTCAAAGCAAAAGGATGCTGGTGGTTTCAGCCTTCGTGTCAACGAGCTGTTTCTTGGTTTGGAAATAAGGTAGAGCTCTTCCTGGCTCATGAATGGAATAGAATCATAGAGTTGTCTGGGTTGGAAGGGACCTCTAAGATCATCTAGTCCAACCATCAACCTAACACTGATAAGACCCATCACTAACCCCACGTCACTCAGCTCTATGTCAACCCAGCTTTGAATCCCTCCAGGGATGGTGCCTCAACCCCTTCCCTGGGCAGAACATTCCAAGGCTTAATAACCCTTTTCGTGTCAAATTTGTTCTTCATCTCCAATCTGAACCTCCCCTGGCACAACTTGAGGCCGTTTCCTGTGGTATTCTCCAAAGTCTGTGACTTGAGAGAAGAGGCTGACCCTCTCTGGCTACACCCTCCTTTCAGGGAGTTGTAGAGAGCGAGAAGGTCTCCCCTCAGCCTCCTTTTCTCCAGGCTGAACACCCCCAGCTCTCTCAGCAGCTCCTCATAAGACTTGTGCTTCAGACCCCTCACCAGCTCCACTGCCCTTCTCTGGACCCACTACAGCACCTCAATGTCTCTTTCCTGGGAAGGGGCCCAAAACTGGACCCAGCACTCGAGGTGGGGCCTCACCAGTACCCAGTCCAGGGAGGTGATCACCTCCTGAGTCCTACTCCCCACACTGTTCCTGATCCTCCTTGGCCACCTGGGCACGCTGCTGGCTCATGTTCAGCCCAAAGTTGACCAACCCCCCAAGGTCCTTTTCTGTCAGGCAGCTCCAGCCACTCTGCCCCAAGCCTAGAGCACTGCATGGGGTTGTTGTGACCCAAGGACAGGACCTGGCACTTGGCCTTGTTGAACCTCACACCACTGGCCTCAGCCTATTGATCCAGCCTGTCCAGATCCCTCTGCAAAGCCTTTACACCCTCACACAGATCAATACTCCCACCCAACTGGGTGTCAACTGCAAGCTTACTGAGAGTGCACTCAATGCCCTTGTCCAGATCATTGGTAATGTTGTTTAAGAGAACCAGCCCAATACCAATCCCTGGGGGACACCCATCATGACTGTCTGTCAACTGGATTTAACTCCATTCACCACCACTCTCTGGGCCTGGCTCTCCAACCAGTTTTCAGCCCAGGGCAGAGCACTCCCATCCACACCATGGGCAGCCAGTTTCTCCAAGAGGATACTGTGGGAGACTGTATCAAAGGCCTTACTGAAGTCCAAGTAAACAATATCGATAGCCTTTCCCTCATCCACCAAGTGGGTCACTTTGTCACAGAAGGAGATCAGGTTTGTAAAGCAGGACCTGCCCCTCATGAACCCATGCTGGCTGGGCCTGATCACCAGGATGTCCTTCATGCGCCGCATAATGGCCCTCAGGAATACCTGTTCCATGACCTTCCCAGGCACTGAAGTCACACTGACAGGCCTCAAGTTCCCTCCATCATCCTTCTGACCTTTTTGGTGCACGGGCATCCATCTGCAGATCACGACCTGCAAAAGCAGGGTTCAAGAAATATAGATTAGACAACTGCAATGGTAATTAAGTCAGATGAAACTAATACATTTTCCAGCTGCAGTTAAGAGCTGTTAAGCAAATGTCAGTTACATTTTTTTATCTTTCTAACATGGGAATGCCAGTATTTTGTATCTGCTGAAAGACAGGATTTATGAACTGCATTGTCAAAGTATGAGCAATCAGTTTTTACTTTAATTTTCCCAAGGTTCTGCCTTTTCACAGAAACAGCATAATGATTCTTTGGGGAAAAGAAAAGAAAATACTTGAGGTTGTTCAGCTAATAATGACAGTTTAGACAGCAAAGAGTATTTAACGATTATAAATACAGAGTGGAGTTCACATGTTACCCGGCTTTGTGGAGTACACAAAAATATCAACACTAAGTTCAGTGTGTCCAGGTGGCAAAGGAGACCAAGGGCATCCTGGCTCATCTAACAAATAGTGTGACCAGCAGCAGTAGGGAGGTGATTGTCCCCCTGT
>VZTM01018219.1:0-26100 GCA_013400555.1 Jacana jacana
CAACTTGTTCCAGTATCTCACCACCTGTGTCACAAAATATTTACTCCTTAGAACTAATCTAAATCTACCTTCTTTTGGTTTAAAACCATTGCCCCATGTCCTATTGCTAAATGACGTATTAAAAAGTCTGTCCCCATCTTTCTTATAGTCCCCTTTAAGTAGTGAAAGGCCACAATAAGGTGTCCTTGGAGTCTTCTCTTCTCCAGGATTATCAACCCCAACTCTCTCAGGCTGTCTTCATATCAGAGGTGTTCCAGCCATCTAACCATTTTTGTTGCCCTCTCCGCCCCAGTAGGTCCATGTCTTTCCTTTGCTGGGAACTCCAAAGCTGGACACAGTACTGCAGGTGGAGTCTCACCAGAGCTGTGCAGAGGGGCAGAATCACCTCCCTCAACTTGCTAGCCACGCTTCTTTTGATGCAGCTCAGAATACAGTTGGTTTTCTGGGTTGTGAGTGCACATTGCTGGCTGATGTCCAACTGTTTATCCACCAGTACCCCCAAGACCAGCTCCACAGGACTACTCTCAATCCCTTTCATCCCCCACTCTGTATTGATTCTGGGTGTTTCCCTGACCCAAGTGCAAGGGTTTACGCTTTGACTTGCTGACTTCTTGAGTTTCACATTGTCCCACTTGTTGAGCTTGTCCAGGACCCTCTGGATGGCATCCTGTCCCACAGTCATGTCAACCACACCCCTCAGTGTCATCTGCAGATTTGCTGAGGATGCACTTAATCCCTCTGTCTGTGTCGCTGATGAAGATATTGAATGGTACTGGTCTCAGTATGGACAACTGAGGGACACCACTAGTCACCAGTTTCCATCTGGACATTGAGCTGTTCACTACTGCCTTCTGGATGTGACCATCCAATCTAGCATCCATCTAGCAGTCCATCTATCCAATCCATATCTCTCCAGTTTAAACAGATGGATGTTGTGGAGACAAAGGCCTTATTGAAGTACAGATAGATGACATTCATAGTTCTTCCTTTATGCACTGATAATAGACACTCCATCATAGAAGGCCACTAGGTTGGTCAGGCAGGACTTGCCCTTGGTGAAGCTGTGCTGGCTGGTGGGATTCACTTCCCTGCTCTCCATGCTTCTAGGAGGATCTGTTCCATGATCTTCCCAGGAACATAGATGAAGCTAACAGGTAGTTCCCAGGGTCCTCCTTTCTACCCTTTTTAAAAATGGGTGCAGTGTTTATCTTTTTCCAGTCACTGGGGACTTCACTGCAACTACATCAACCAATTACCTCCCAACTCTATANGCCTGTATATTTTCTTTTTGCCCTCTAGTTTGACCAACAGATCTTGATTAATTCATGCAGGCCTCTTGCCCTCCTTTCCTGATTTCTTACACCTGGGTATCGAGAGTTCTTGTGTTCTATGGAAAGAATCCTTAAGGACCTGGCAGATCTGTTTTGCTCTCTTGTCTCTATGGGCTAGTTCCCGGGGTTATTTACTGAATAACCCCTTGAAAAGCTGGAATGTTGCTTTCTTGAAATTCAGGGTCCTGACATTACTTCTCACATGACCAGTATCCCTCAGGACTGCCAACTCCACCAGTTGGCAGCCCAGGCTGCCTCCAAGCTTGATGTCTCAACTCAGTTGTGTTGGTGAACATCAGGTCTAGTATTGCCTCCCTTCTGGTATTTATTACCTGGCCTAAGAAGTTACCTTTGTTGTACTCTGGGAGTCTCATGGATTGCCTACAGCTCACCATGCTACTTTTCTAGGAGATGGTGCTAGGGGTTGTTAAAGTCCCCAAGTCCGCCAGCTGGATGAGAGCCTGCAAGCACGATGCCTCTTCTAGCTGGAGTGAGAAGGTTTTGTGAATAGGTTCCTCTTGATTAGGTGGCCTGTAGTAGACATCAGCCACAAGATTCCCTTCCTTGCTTCAGTCTCTAATTTGTACCCATAAGGTTTCGACCCACTCATGTTATTCTTCAGAGACAGTGCTTCACACTCTATCCATTTCTTGATGCAGAGGGCAATGCTTCCACCCTTCCTTTCTTGCCTCTTACTGCTGAATTATCTGTAGCCATTGACAGTAGTCCTCCAGTCATGGCGTTTACTCCACCTAGTTTCAGTAATGGCAACGAGGTCATGGCTTTCTAGCAGCTCAGTGGCTTTCAACTCCTGCTTGTTGCCCATGTTGCATGTGTTGATGTAGAGGCACTTCAGCCGGGCTGTCACTTGTGTCACCTTTTTTAGAGGAATATCCCTTAATTCTTTTGAGGTATTTCTCTACTGTTTCACTGTTGGCTCCTGTTACCTCAGAAGCCCTTGGCTAATTTCTGTATGATTCCAAGAGTGTTCTGCTCTACCCAGCACAGCACAGAGCAACAGACAGATGGCCTTCGCTAGAATCTGGTTGCACTAATCTTGGTGTGTTGTCCCACAGCTTGCCATGAGTGACCCCTTTCCCCCTTCAACTCTAGTTTAAAGTTCTGTCAATCAGCCCCAATAGTTCATTATCAAAGACACTCCACTGTCTTTGAGAAAGTTGAATCCCACCAAATGCCAGCAGGATGCTGTGTAGACCTTCCTATTATCAAAACCTCCTATTATCAAAACCTCACCACTGTGGTGGTGACACCAGCCACAGAGCCATGTATTAACAGAATGAGTCCATCTGTTTCGTCCAATATCACTGCCCAAAACTGGAAGAGGAAAATATTGCCTGTGCCCCAGATTCCCTTACTAACCGTCCCAAGGTGCTGGTGTCTCTTTCGAGCGCTCTTGGACTATGCATTGCAGTTTCATTGCCAGCAATGTGGAAAAGTAACAATGGGTAATAATTTGAGGGCTGTACCAGCCTAGGAAGTTTTCTAGTGATGTCCTTAACACAGGCCCCAGAGAAGCAGCATACTTCCTTGACAGGAGGGTCTGCCCTGCATGTTGGGCCCTCTGTTTCCCTCCGAAGGAGTCGTCGATAGCTATAACTCATCTCTTTTATCTTGTGGAGAAGGCCATGATACAGGGTTTCAGCCTTTCTGATCTTGGCAACACCTCTGATATAGATTGACAATAATCAACATCACCAATGGACTGACATTCCAATTCCAGAGCTCAGACCTGTTGTATAGAGGTAGACAGGAGGGCATTCACCTGACATCCCATATAATTGCCTCTAGTCACTCTTTTCCTTGAAGTTACTGCCTTCTGCCTGGTGGTGATGAGGATACAGGATCACCTTGGTCTTGGTTTTGTTTTTTTTTCTGGTGAGTGTTTCTGTTTCTGTCTCAGGAAGAGCAGACATGCCCAGTCCATCTCTTTCTCAGATTCCATGACGGTCCTTAACCTTTCCACTTCCTCTTGAAGTTTTGCCACCCAGGTGACCAGATCATCTGCTTCATCACACCTCACACAGCACTTCTCACTGCTGCCAGGTCATGGCAACAACATATGTCAGCAACAACAAAAACAGCCATACCCAAAAAAGGTGACAAATTATGTCCCTCAGCATGGGAGGACTTCTTCCTGTTGTGGTCACCACTGCTCTAACCTCAGTACTCAGTACTGCATCTGACCAGTTTATGAACAGAAAATATTTAGTGCAGAAGCTGTCACTGGCAAGTTACAGCACAAACCACCCAAAACCACAATAAAGACTGAAAAATATCAGCAGGCCACAAGTAAATCCTTGTCATTGCTCCCTTCCCCAACCATGCGCTCACACATACGTATGTAAACACCTGTCAGCATTAGTTGGCTGTCGTATTGAAATGACAAAATGCTATGGTTCCTTCTGAAACACAATTCAAGTGACTTGCTGACTTCAGGCAGTTTCAGGCTGTTAGCTATAAAGTGCTCTGCTTTAAAAAACAAAATAAATCTAGGAACCTTGGCCTTTTCCCTTTTTTTTCTTTTTTTCTTTTTTCTTTTTTTTTTTTATTTTTTTCTAATTTTCATTCTGTTTCCATAACGGGTGATAGAAAATGAACTCTTTTCCCCTCTCAATACTGCAGTGACTGCTTAATGCTATTGTTTGGCAATAATTTAACTTTAAAAAAAGCCACAACTATCTGCTCTGATTCAGAGACTTTAACAAGTTCATTTAATTTCCAAGGACAGAAAGAGAGTGATTACTATTAGGAAAAAAAAAAAAAAAGTTCACTCCTATTTTAATTAAAAAGATGCTGTGTTTGTGCTGGAAATTACTTCAACACTTTGAATTACATATGAAATTAATTTGTTTAATGAAACTTATAAAAAATTTATATTATTAATGTGAATACCTTAAAAAAAGGAGGAAATTTTTTTGTTTGTTTGTTCTAAAACTTTGTTGAGGACTAAAAATGCATTTCATTTCCCATATCACTTACAGTGGTTTTCAGCATGTAACTCACAGGTGCTGTAACACAAATTCTACAATAAATCTTCCTCTTAATCTCAAGCCAGCACCAGCTGAGAATTTCTAATTATTTTCTTTTTAAACTTTATCTTGCAGGGGATGTTAGCTCTTGTCGTTTTTCATTTCAAGGAGACACTTTGGCAAAATATCTGGCATAACATCTGAAGTTCTGAGACACTGTTTGCTTATCTACAAATGCTAGCTGAGCTGTGCAGTCTAGAGATGGTTGGGTGGTAAGCACTGCAGAGGTAGCCCCACTGGGCCTCTGAGGAGCGCTCAGCAGCGACAGCTCTTTTGCCTCATAAATCAAACTCCTTAGCAGCCACTGTAGTTCATTTTTCCCCTCATGAAAGTCTTCAGTCTGAAGTTGCTCCATGCAATGACATGAACTGTCAGACAAGTCTGGACTCTGACCCAGATGGTGTCGGTGTCCCTGCAGTTATTAATCTGGCATATGTCACCTCAGTTCTTTTTTTGTCTGCCTACTTCATTGCCTTTGCCAATAACCTACCATAGCCGTGGGTGTCTGGCAGCTCTCACTACTCCACTGGACACCTGCAAATTCCAGAGAAGCATCCTCTGTGGAGGAGTGAGGGAGGAAAAATGTGTGCTGCACGTACAACAGGTCCAGCACAAAATGGGCATGGAAAGTCTTTCATTTATTACCAAGAACCTGAAAACTACAGGGAGTTACATTCTTACTTGTCAGTTGTAAACCCTGATACAAAAGTTCACATGCTTTTGTTTTGTCAGTGGTTAGCACATTGAGGAAAGACCAGTAGGATACAATAAAGCTCTAGCAAGTGCACCTCAAAGATACTGTCACTACACTTTCAAACAGAGCAGAACTCAGTCATGGGAGAAACCGTTTCCCCGAACCCATACACTGAATTGTGACAGAGTCAGAATTAAATGACCCTGGTCTTCATCCTCTCAGCTGTTGCTGCTGCTTTTCATTTGCATCTTCTTTCTGCACTGCTGCAGATTTTTCTTGGCTTTCTGTTTCTTGCTGTTGTCCTGTTCTTTGTCCCAAAGATGCAAAGCTGTGCTTCATTTATTACCCCTCTTTCCACCAAGTTCCCTTATCTCTCGCTTTGGATCAATTGACTCATTCCCTTTTCCAGTTTAACACAGTCAAAACTAATTATTATTGTATAGCTTCCAATATGTTTTGAGATGAAGTTGTGACTTATTAGTAATGGCATATATGAATTGACAGAGAAACCCAAAATACTTCACAAGCTGAAGTAAGGTGATTAACTTTAAAATGGATATCCATTTCATCCTGTCCAGACTGTCAAAGGCACCAGTGAGTATTGCTAAACTGTATTTTCTGTACATTTTCATTTCCAAGTTGACAGTTTGGCCTGCTTTGTGGCTTTTTTTTTTTCTTACTTGTGGTTTTTTTTTTTTTGTGTGTGTGTGTGTGGTTTTGTTGTTGTTTTTTTTAATGAGAGTTGGGGGGTTTTTTTGTATGTTTTGTTTTATTTTGTCAATTATGTCACTGAAAGAATAGTTTAGATCTCTTAACCAGGTATTGAAAAGGTTGTATGCAAAATACTGGCTTTTACACTACTTGCTTATGACACCCCATCCTCCCAAATGCTTTCTGATAATGGCAGTCTGAGGTGGCACAGAATAAATCTGCAGTCCCAGAAGCATATTACCTAAGGACTTTTAACTTCAAAACAATGTGATTGTTGAAATATTAAGAACTAATGTAATGTGTTTTGAGTTCAAAATTTGTGTGACTGATCAGCCTGTGTATAGCTTTTCCAATAATGTTCTCGTCTAAAATCATACATTGCTCTAAATGAATCTGGTGGGCATACCAGTAAGTGCTAAAGCTGTACCTCAGGGTACTTGCTAGTATTCACTTTGATCAAATTCAGGAAATATGTGATCTACAAAGAACTAAAGCTATGGTTTCTTACAGGTCCAGCTTAAGTGTGCCTTAGTTCGGTGAAATATATCCTCATGCCTCAGGATACCGGACTGGTGACTTGAAGTGCTACTGGTTACTGCTTTGGAAAAAGTAGCCAGAATTGATTAACAAGGCTTCAGTAAACTAAATGACAGCTTTAAATGGAAATTTTCACTTGCGCTTTTGGGCAGCTTACTAGAAAAAGTTTTGGGATGACATAAAATGTGTGGAAGTGTTACCTGTCTGAGTTTTTTTCTAATGCTGTCTTTCAGCCTAAGAACAACATGCTGGCTTCAAGAAGAAGTGAAAGAAAATGAATTTGTCTTGCACCTATTTTTTTAGGGTGTATTTGAGGCCTTTTTGAGGATATGGAAACTCTCACCTAAGCCCTGTAATATCCTTAAGCTGAACTACCTGTGGTATAAGCCATCTGCCACAGTGACAGCACCCTTTTTTTGGGGGAGGGAGAGGGGAGAGCACTCATGCTGCCATTTGTGCAGCTACTTAGCAAGGAAATTTGTGTGGTTCCTTAATTATTTGGTGGGTTTTTATGAGCAATAGAAACAGAGGCTGGTCCTTGCATACAAAATAAGCATGACTGAATCCTACTATACAATGAACAATCCTGTTATTTTTGTCTAACTTCTTCTCCCCTCTGCCCCAAAACAAATCCTTCACCAAAGGAGCCCAAACCTAAGCCTTGGTGACAAATGTTACTGTAGTCTACTTCATATAGCTCAAGTTACAGAAGAAACTTTAATTTTCATCTACTTACCAGTGGCTTATTTACTTACAGATATGTGTTGTTGGATAATGCAAATACAGCAAAGAGTCTGTTTTACTGTCCCTTTACAATCTGGGATCAATAGAACACAAAAGCAGAAGACATCCATCACAGCCAGAGAAACTAGAAATACTTCATAATAAGGAAAAAAAATGTTCAGGAATATTTCTGTAAACATACCGCACAGCACAGCTGTCACGTATCTCCATCATCAAATAATGGTATAAAGAGACAGTGCAAAAGAATATCTGTATTCACTAACTTGATCTCACCTGCAGACAAATAGGTGTTGGTATATCTCTACCTTAGCCAAACCTCCTGATTATAAATCTACAACTTTTAAAACAGGATATTTACCTCTAACAATAGTAAATCATGCTGCCTTTCCTTAATATTTTCTCCCTGCTGTAAGAGGAGTAGCACTGATGTGGTGAGAGGAAGGGACAGCAAAGACATAAGACAGCAAAGATTCACAGAAACAGACAGTGCTACATGTCCTGGCAAGGTACAGCTCTACTTCAAAGAGGTATTATGGACATTGAAAAGGTAGTAGTATCACAATACTAAGAGCAGATGACATTTATTATTTGACAAAGGTAAGAGGCCGTGCTTCAGGACATGCACTTTACCTCTTCCAGCCTTCTAACCTTCACTGGCTTTTCTTGCTTTAGTGCTTTGCTGCACCAAAGGCAGGAACTTCTTTTCCCACGTGAACTAGTGGGCTACTATGCTTTTCCATCTTTTACACATTGCAACCCTGTTCCTAAATCCTCCACAGGATTGCTTATTCAGTTACAGAGCTGAAATCTAAGATGGAAATAAATACAGTTGGAATAACTCTTCTTACACAGAAATTGGTTGTTTGGGTTTTTTTGTTTGTTTGGTTTTGTTTTTTGTTTTGCTTTAGTTTTGTTTTGTGATTTGGGTTTGGTTGTTTTTGTTTTGTTTTGTTTTGTTTTGTTTTGTTTTGTTTTGTTTTGTTTTGTTTTGTTTTGTTTTGTTTTGTTTTGTTTTGTTTTGTTTTGTTTTGTTTTGTTTTGTTTTGTTTTGTTTTGTTTTGTTTTGTTTTGTTTTGTTTTGTTTTGTTTTGTTTTGTTTTGTTTTGTTTTTTATCAGAACCAGTTAGGAGGACAAGTGCTCCTTCGTTAATTTTGTAAGACAGGAAACGAGTTTGTGCAGAGTGCTCCTGTGCTCATATATATTTTTGGGGGAACTGCTACATTTGTCTGCACTGTACAGCAACTGTGTCCAAAATAAGGGATGCTTTAGCTTTCAGGCAGGTATGAAGGTTGGTTTTGGAATACTCTGTTGGTTACAAGCGAGTTTACACTCAGTTGTTTTATTTTACTTTCAAGCTAGCAGCATTTTGGTGATTCTGCCACTTTGCTCTGGTGAGACCTCACCTGGAGTACTGTGTGCAGGTCTGAAGTCCTCAATATAGGAAGGACACGGACCTGATGGAGCGGGTCCAGAGGAGGGCCACAAAAATGATCAGGGAGTTGGAGCACCTTTGCTATAAGGACAGGCTGACAGAGCTGGGGTTGTTCAGCCTGGAGAAGAGGAGGCCCCAGGGAGAACTAAGCCTGCCAGTACCTGAAGGGGGCCTACAGGAAGGCTGGGGAGGGTCTGTTTACAAATGCCTGCAGTGACAGGATGAGGGGCAATGGCTTTAAGCTGGAGAAGAGCATATTTCAATTGGATATTAGGAGTAA
Organism: Jacana jacana; assembly: GCA_013400555.1. Classification (NCBI taxonomy): domain Eukaryota; kingdom Metazoa; phylum Chordata; class Aves; order Charadriiformes; family Jacanidae; genus Jacana; species Jacana jacana. Next base: position 8,781 of record VZTM01018219.1, read on the forward strand.
ATTCTTTACTGTGAGGGTGATGGACCACTGGAACAGGTTGCCCAAAGTGGTGGTTGAGGTCCCTTCCCTGGAGATATTTAAGGTGAGGCTCAATAAGGCCCTGGGCAACCTGGTCCAGGTGAGGGTGTCCCTGCTGACTGTGGGGAAGTCAGACTAGATGACCTCTGGAGGTCCCTTCTAGCCTGGACTATTCTATGATTCTATGATTTTTTTATTGTACTTAAGAGATGTTTTTTTTCTCTACTGATCTGTTCTTTTCTGTTGGACAGTGGAAACGTGGAAATACATAGCCAGAAAAGAGAACATGGAAGAAAACTGGCAAGTAGTTTTCTCAAATAGAATGCAAATAACTTGCTGACAAAAATAATTTCATTGCTAATTTGCAAAGTGAAGAGGTGAGAACTTCAGTGTTCCAGGTAGTCAGAGTTGCCCTCTCTTGAGGATGCTGAAGAAGCAGTGAGAGGTGCAGTATGGAGAAAAGTTGGGAGTGATTCAACAACAGAAGGAGGTGCTTTTCTCTGGTTCAAATACAGAAAGAAAAACAATCAACTGTGTTATTACTTCTTCACAGGAAGTAGACCTTTAGGAGATCTGTTTGATTTTACTTACTGTAACATCAATTTCAAACGTTTGACTTTGGGGATGTTCAGTTCAGTAGTGACTAACTTTGTCCCATGCTACTGTAGCTGGACTGCAAGTTTTACTTGTGTCAATTGGCTAACAGTGACAAATCAATTTTACCTCTGTAACAGTGACTACAGTGCAGTTTTCTCCCTCTTCCTGTCTGAATTTCGTTTGTTATTTCCCCTTCCTTAATCTCTATTATGATGTTCTATTTTATTCTCTGAGAATGCAGACAAGGGGATTTGGTACTGTAGAAAATAGGTCATCCATTGGTTTTCTTTGGCTTCCTGGCTCTGCATAGGCAGCATTCTCCTCTTTCCAGCAGCAGTGAGCATATTCAGAGCTGTGGTAGCTCCTGTCCCCGCCGCTGGACATAGAAGGGCTGAACTAATTGTTGTCTTGAATTACTGCGAGTTCCTACAGGAAGCAAAATTAACTTGTCAGGAATTGGGATTACATGATTTACATAGAACAAAACCACTGTTTCTTTGAGTTTTGATGAAACTTACAGAATGCCTTTCCAGAGTACATGGGTTTTTTTTGCAATTTTGCGTACTGACCTTTCAGATAAAACAACAGTGACTTATGATACTTTACACCTTGAAAGGAGGTATTTTATCCTAGAACATTTGAATACTTTTTCCTATTTCTAAATTGCTCGTCAACTGTGGCCATAAACATAGACTGAGCAGAAGTTGCATGACTAGCATAATTTAATACATTCCAGACTATTTGTATTGAGAAATGCAAGAAACTTGAATTTCTCTTGTTGTTTTCCCTCTCGTTATTAGTCATTTTGGGTGTTACATTGCCTCTTGTACACTACACCAAAAGTCCAAAGAAAACCAGTCAACATTTGTCACCCAGAGTCTTGGCAGTTCAATGGACTGCGGACATTGTTGCTACAGGCAGTGTTTCAGAAGGACCTTTCGGTATAGCTGGGAAAGATGATTGTGCAGTGCAGTTGAGTTCAGTGGAGGTTTAATCTGTTTTATTACTTTTTAAGTGCTACAAACATTTATAGCAAATCTTCTGGAGGCTTTTGCATGTTTAATAATTTTTTTCTTTCAAAAAAGTAGATGAACTTTCAAAGACTGGATGGTAAACATTACTGTGTATGTATACTGCAGTAATGCAGCAGCCCAAAATGCCACTCCATTTTGCTGTAGGTTGTGTAAAGAGGAGGAAGAAGACTAGTTGGCAAGGAAGAAAAATGGCATAAAAAAGGAATAACTTTTTCTCTCTTTATTACAAAGCATTTCTCCAATTTTCTCATGGGGCAACAATTACCCTTGTGAAGTAACAGGAATCCTGCCCCGAATCTTCAAGAGTTCTATTTCATTTGGTCTAAAAAGTGTGGGAGGGTTGTGTGTAAGGTGATCTGTTTTAAGTTTACATGAGATGTCTGAAGTCATACAAAATAATTTTATTAAAAAAAAAAAAAAGTAAAAAGAAAAGCTTAGTTGCTGAAATGCAAAATAATTAAGCAAGACCACCGGATCTGCTGCTTTCAGCAGCTTGCTCTTCTGTGTACACTTAACCTGTAGAAGGGGAGAGTGGATGGAGGGCCATTCAGCTGGGCTTGCAAGAAGAGCCAAGTCAGTTTCACTGGGAAGGACACAGAGGAGGGCCCTGTCTACCGCTCTAGCTCTGACACCACAGACGCGGCATAGCCTTCAGAGAGCAGAGGTTCAAGATTTCAGAAGCTGTTTTTTCCTACAGCCTGTGCAATGTGTATATTGCAGAAATGTACTACCTACATCAGAGCTTTCACTACTGTTCTCTGCAATTCTTTACTGGTGGTTTAATGTTGCTGGATAAAACCCTGATGAAGGAAGCTGGCCAGGGTTGGAGTAACTTTTTCTGATGAAAAGCGATATTATCAAAAAAATAAAAGAGGATTAATTTGTGAATAGCTAGGAATAACTTTCTAATCAAAGGAGCAGTTTCAGAAACAAATTTCCAAAATTAGTAGTGAGGTGTTTAAGAGCATTTTTTAAGACAGATCTTGATCAGTTTATGAACCAAACTAATGTTTCATAATGTGGAGGCTGAAAACTATAGTCAGGAGGGCCCTGATTGTTTTTTACTTATTTGTGATTTCAATGAACAGGTTTTAAGACTGATGTGTCCCTTTGAATTTTCCAAACTGTGCATTTTATTGGAGGGGTTTGTTACAGTTTATATTTGGATTTGACTATAGTGCAGGTGTATGTTTGATGATGGTGTTGATGGATATATCCTAATTGTGCAGGACTTGAAACCATGAGCATAAGGACATGAATATTTTTGTAATGAATACGCTAAACACTGTAAGCAGTGATTAAACAAATACTCAAAAAGAATTTTAATACCTTATCCATGGTAGCACTGTCACAAGAAGAGGGATGAAAAAGAGAACACACTGTGGGTTTGGATGTTGTTTTGTATTTTAATGCGATTTTCTCAGTAGACCCTTTCTAGTGTCAGAAGTGTAAATCTGGGTTTTCAATTTGGTTGTGTGGAATCTGAGAGCTTTTGAGTAGTACGGAAACAAGGGATAGTTGTGTTTGTTGGCACTAGCTGATGATATCTGTATCCATTTGAAAAAATATTTTAAACTTCTCTGTCTTTTGAGTACCTAAGCGCAGCATGGATATGGGAAGAAAAGGGTTTTCTATTTGCAAGGAAAATGTTTTCTGGTACCACTGAGAGGTGCTAGGGCACATGGACAGGATGCATGGGAGTTACAGGGGTAGTGATAGACCTTGAAGAGTTCTGGCCAAATCAGACCCGTGGCTTGCCTGGGCTCTAAGAGGAACCTGTAATGTACTTGGCCAGCTTGAAACCTGCGACCAAAGGCAACAAAAGAATTGAAACATCTTGCCATTGACAGCCAGGCCAATTCTAGCAACAGCAAGGGACAGTCAAAGGGAACCACAGATAGACACTCAGTGACTCTACTTTTGCAGTCAACAGATACATGTGTGGAATGATCTGCCTAATTCAAAGCAGATTTCCAGTGTAAATAAGCCCTCCACTGACCTCAGCTGCTTCACCGGCAGCAGCAGCAGCAAGAGGCACTGATGAGATGCAACTTGGCTCAGGCTCCCCGCCAATGGCACCGCTTTCACCTGAACCAGCTTGCTTACAGCACCCACCCAAAGCCTCCTTAATTCCTGGATGCCACTACATCAGAAGGTATACAAAATTTACCTTTTCGTAAATTTAAATGCAATTAAACCATAACAGCATTTTTTTGTGGAAGAGCTGTGTCCTTAGCTTGCAGCACTAGAGAATGAATGTTGTTTCAGGGTGGGAACTAGTCCACATTTGAACTAATCCATATGGATTAAATGGTGACACAAAAGCTATAAAAAAATTGCACCTTCCCTCCCCTCTCCTGACTTTTTTTTTTTTTAATACATCTCTGAACCAGAACTGACTAAGAAACTCAAGTGAGGTCTTTTCCTCAGATAAAATTTTGATCTTAATGAACAAGAAATTAAAAAAAGAAAAGATGCAGAGAACAGTTGCCAAAAAAATTATTCCTGGTTAAATGATTTTCTGCAGGTGTTTTACTACTCTTTGGAGCCCCATTTTACTGCCACTGAAGTTGGACATCAGTAAAATCTGTAGCCATAAGTTACAGAGGCTTGGTAAGGAGTATGCAATGAAGACTGATGGATGAAGCCATGAGAACATCTGGAGAGCAGCCTGCCATCTCATTCCTCTGAACCAGAGTGGTCCTGGTGGGTGGGAGCTGGATGCCCTGCAGGCTGGTCTCTCCTGCAAGGGCCCCTGGCAGCCCTTGGGCAGGGGTCTGACAAGAAGAAAGCTGAGTCCCCTGCCTCAGGCAACCCAAGGTAAAGGCTCTGATTCAGTGTGCGCTGCTGGTCCACCATCATCGTTGTTTGGTTGGGTACTGCTAGTAGCATTGCTGTTCATGCCTAGCTTAATTAAGGCAAGAAATACAGATTTACAGGGAACATAATATCATGTATTTAAAAAATATACATACATATATTTTTGCACTTTTTTTTCCCACCACCCATGTTCAGTGCCACTGAAGCACAGGCCAATCATTCAGAGCTTATTTAAACTATTAGCTTTTGGACAGGAGGGTATTAGGGAAGCTCTGTCTCCTCTTGCTCACCTCTATTAATAATTTGCTCTATGCCTTTTTTTAAAACTGGATATGGAGCAAGATGACAGCCGTGCTCTGTGTGAGTGGGATTTCTCTCAAACAGAAATAATAAGCTGTCACAGGGCTCAAGCACTGTAGCAGAAAGAGGAGCTTCAGGAAAAAATGCATATAAAATAAACAAACCTGGAGATTGAAATGAAATCTCTTTCTGCAGGAAGCAGTGCCTGTGTTTTGGGAAAGAAGGATAGACAAAATGTTGCATTTGAAGATTTGAATAACATTTTCTAGGGAGCATTCATGTGTTTTTTGTAACACTAGGACAAGTGAGGAGGCAGTTGAGACAGGGAGGGACATCAATGCAGCATTGCATGGGCTCTTCCACAGTCGTTCTGTTGCCAGCTTTGAGAAGGGCTGAGCTTCAGCTGGATGTACTCTGCTGCTGATAACCTCCCTCACCCCCCACCCCCATCCAGCTTCCATCTACCCCCATGAAACTTAATTGACTTCCTTTTTGACTCCAGTAGTAACTGAGCTCACTGATAGCAATGAAAATCCTGTGGTATATTGTCTACTACTTAATCAATAACAGGAAAATTCAACCTGCATGTAGTGACAAGGAGGAAGGGAAGGGGAAGGNAGTCCCCTCTCAGCCTGATTTTCTCCAAACTAGACAACCCTGAAGTCCTCAACCACTTCTGATAGGATATTCCTTCCAACCCTTCCTAATGCCCCTTGCCTCCTGGCTGTTCTTGCCTACAGGATGCCCACAGAAGTAAAATGCCTGATTGAATAATGTTTGCACAGAAACCAACTGTAAATCCCTTGGGTAGCACCGCTAGGATGTGGTTTGTCAAGTACATTTCTTGTGATTGTAGTTCTAACGAGAACTCTGCTAATATGTTTTTCATCTAGAAAAAAACTACACTGTCATGTGTTCTCCCTCTCTTTAAAGACTGATTGTGAAGATTGCACTGAATAGTGGAATAATCTTTGCTAATGCATAAGTAATAAACACTGACTTAACTTGACGGTTGGTCCTATTTCTTAACAAAAACTATTTAAGGTTTTATTAGGAAGAATAAAGAACTTGTTATCAAAGTTAGTAAAAAAAACAACTCAATGCAAGGTTTCACTTTCATTTTGCTGCTTTATTGCCTCTCACAGCCATGAGTTGGTGACTGTTTTGGAAAGAAACAAAGTGCATGATATACTATTATAAAGTTCTTAGTAACACAGAAGACAAATTTCTACTTGCAAACTGATAGACCTCTTGCTAATTAGGGAGGAAAAGATTTGGTGATGAATAAAGGCAGGTTTCTCAGTAGAAGACCTAAATATTAACAGAAGCATTGAGATTATCATCTTGAAGAGGTGGAATGTAGGTCCTTTTTGCAATGTTATGTTTTCTCTCATTTTGCTGGAATATTTTGCTTTAGCTTTTACCACAAACATTTGCTACACAGCCATCTGATTCCTTCAACACATGTAGAATAGCACACCACCCATCCAACCTGGCAGAGTACAACTGACCTCCTGTGTGCATGGACAAAGTATTCAGGAGTTTTTATTGGACGCTTAATTATAAGGTTCTTGAGGCACTTGGTGTAAAATGGATGTGCTGCCTTGGAGGGCAAGGTTCCACCTGTGTGTCTTCCTTCCCTCTGCCTTGCCTTCCCTACAGCACAGACCAGTTATGCAGCTGGAAACTGGGTTGGAGCAGCAACCCTTACAAGGCACTCCATGGCTCATAGTCCTATGCTCCTGCACTCAGCTTGCTAGCGCACTGCTAGCAAGTGCTAGCGCACTTACTTGCACCTATCTTTTTCTTTAAAGCTGTGTTTGTGCCCAAGCTGTCTGTCTGTAGGTTGTTTCATTTACTTATGAAAATAAAGCTGCATTTTAAAACTATCCAAACCTTTGAAAGTCAGTGGCTGTCTTTTGCTCCTCAGCATTTGCATAGATGGGCAAACAAACAACCATAGGCATGGTTCAGAACCATGTATTTCAAAACAAGTGAAAGCAGTAAACATTGCAAATGCCTGAAAATTTAACATCGTTTTAGCTTTTTAGTGTGTGAGTACTTCCACTTGCACAGTTGGAGAAGAATATGGGGGTTACAAACTCTTTTGTTCATGCTGCCAACCACTGTCAGAGAAAATGATGAAAAGGCAGCTATTTTCAGATTCTGCTGGGAAGGTGAAGATGGTGTTACTTTTCAGGTCCTGCATAATGCCTCTTACTAGCTTGCCCTAGTTTGCTCCCTATATAAGTATTAAGGACTAGTGCCAGCTATTCAGTTTTCTTGTTAGAAAGAGGAATAAAATCCATGCAGGAAACCACTCTGATCAGGAGGACTAACCTGTTCCCGGGTATTCCCCACCACTGAATGATCCTATCCATCCTTCTGAAGACCTGAGCTCTTCACTCCAACTCAGTGAGGTCCTGGCTTTGCTAGCCAGCTAGTCTTTGGCAGTGCTGCCACAGTCCAGTCTCTGTGACATGACCTGATCCGAATGGCACAGCATGTCAGCCTCCCGTAATTTTTCCACTTGACATGCTGCAGTGTACTGTCTATTCTCAGAAACCATAGGAAAGGAATAAGACTTGGAAATGTGTTTTCTGAAATACAAATTGGTGTCCTCTGGGAAAACAACTTTGCTTTCCAAAAGGGGGATGCAAGCAGCTGTCTGCTTGCTGCATATGCAGTGTAAGTGTCGCATAAGTACCATAATGCCCTCCTCAATCCTAGATTATGGAGCATTTCTCCAGAGGCTCAGCAGAAAACACAGCAACAACAGGCACATGCCTAATGAGGCTGTGGTATTATTTTTGAGGGAAAGAAAACTTCCCACACAAAATTTTTTGAGCCTTACCAACAGATTGTTTCTTGTGCAGAGATGCTTTTAAAAGACATTTTAAGACCAATGTCTGTGTAGTCACAGAATGAGCTTTCTATAGATATTTAGAAATAAAGTGCTTCATGATTTTTGTGTGAAGTCTGGATGTTAAAACACTGGTAAGTGATCTAGGAACAGAAGATAACCACAACTGAATAACCAAGAAGCAGAATGCAGAACTGAAGGTGATACCCAGGTGATGGGCACCTCTGTGTTGTTCTCAGTACAATGAGGCAAATGAGATCCAAGCATTGTCTTGAATGTGCAGAACTGAGCTCTGGTGCAACTGCTAAATGCCATGTTCCAATGCCATGCCCCTTGTCTTCATAACTAGGGCAATAGGAGGAATAGAAGGGGTGTTCAGATTTCAAAAAAAACCAAGAGACAACCCAGGGCTTTTTACCCTTGTTTGGCCATCCAGCTGGTGGGCAGCATTGCATTCGTTCCCGGTTTGGAAACTGCCACTAGACCAGCTGCTTGGGATTACAGCTGTGGTATGTCAGTAGCATAAAGCTCTGTTTCCCAGCAGTGTCTTGCCAGGCTTTGGCAACTGCCAGGATCTTTAACTACATACTAGACTGCTGCTCAAGTCTTGTAGTGATCTGAAAAAGACACTGTTATTCCTCACAGTGTTGCCATCTACTGCCTCAGTGCTGGAAAGAGAACTAAAACCCAAGATCTCTGCATGGTCTTCTTTGGTTTATATGCAGATGTGATGCTCCAGGTCTTCACTGACTTTATCACATCCCACATAGTGAAAAGAGGGAAGTCACTATAGGAACAGTCATATAATAGGTCTGTTGGGTGCTGCATTTAATTTTGCATCTCTAGCATCAGAAGCTTGAGTTAAAATGCGTGCAGAGAGGATTATTGGTCTTTTGCTGAACTCATTAAAAAGTGCAGGGACACAGCAAGCCTACAGCAATGTCATGAGGCTTAGGGCTGTGCAATGAATTCCTGTAGCACACAGAGAGCATGAAGCCTAGCAGTATTTCTATATGCTACCACAGGTGTACTTTTGCTGTGAGGTTATGTTGTTCCTGTATATAATCTATACAGCCTCCATTACTCTTGCCACAACTTTCTCCTAAATGAAACCAACACTATCAAAAAAAAACAAAACCCACAGATACCTTTGTGCCGTTTTTAAGCAATGATGCCAGTTTCATTCCTTTCCTGCTGTCTTCCAAGCAAGTTTGGTAATAAGAAATTGAAACATAAATGACAGAGAAATCAGACCAGGCACACCTAGAAACCTCAGGAAAGGCTTCTTGGCATTTGGTGGGGGAAGAACGCATTTTCTGGAGGAAGGAGAAGGGCCCCTGAAGTGATATTTATTCAGACACTACAGAGACTTTTTCAGAAGAGGGTGGGTGCTTGGTCTCACAGTTTTCACATTTTCTTCCTTTCCTTCCTGTTTGCTTTCTCTGCTTTGTGAGGAACCACAAGAAATGTAGGAATGATATGCCTGCCCACTTGAAGCATTACAGTAGCCTATCTGACCTCAAAAGACCTGTCACGGTGCAGCTTTTGCTGGAGGCTATATAATAGATGGGTTATTCTCAATGGGAATATGAGAGTCACAAATCATTTCTACACAGAGACCTGAGAAATCACGTTATAGACTGAAAGGCCAATGGAAAGTCAACAAAATGCCCTTGGGCCTGAGCAAACTTTTGTCCTGCATCACAGAGATCACTAACTTTGAGAGGAATAGATGTGGTATTGGAATTTGGTTTTGTCCTCCTGCAGTGAAATACCTTTTGTTCAACGTATAAATAAATACTTGCCAGTTTTCTGAGATTATCAATTTTTTGGGCCAGTAAAGGACAAAATCCAAGACTGGAGCCTTGGACTTATGGCTGTCACCACTGGAGGTTCCACAGAGTCTAGGCAGGTCAATATTCATGAGCTGATTCTGACTTGCATGCCTGATCGTGACCCGTGTCTGGAAGCCACCTCCCAGACATGCCGTCTCTGATGGTGCTTGGGCAAGAGTGATGTGTGTGAAGGCTGAGTACATTAAGCAAAAAACAGGCGTTATTTTGTCTTTTAACACGTGAAAGACCCGAGACTTACTCTAAACAGTTATTAAGAGGAATGCCAATCTTCTTCTTAATGCAGAATATCTGCAATTCATTATTCATTTTGGTGAAATGCAGAGTGCAACTAGCTGTGCAGACCAGCTGCTCATTTATAAAATTGATTACACATTCTCTAAAGCCATCTCTAGGGAGCAGCTAAATTGCATCCATTGCTGCCAAAGTCTTTGATATCCCTGTGGCTGAAGAATATTAATAATAACCAAGAATAAAAGAAAGACAGGCTATGTTCTGATTTTTGATGTTTGTAAAAATTTGCTTGCCTCAGAAAGTTTTAGGAAAATGTGTTTCTGGTATGTAAGCTGTCATTAACATCACAGCAGGAACACCCCAAGATGTCTTGGAGAGTCAAAACTACTTCTATTGTAAAATAAAGTAATAATTATGCACTTTAAGTTTTTTTTCCCCATAATAATCAGGCCTTTGGTTCAAGTAATAGAATATTGGCTCTTCAATTCTTTTGCTTCAGTCTGACCTCACTGACAACCTTGTGAAGTGTAAAATGGAGATGAAGGAGAGAGAACAGTCACTCTGCTCTGTACAAGGCACTTCTTTTAGGTATGATAAAGTCCCAGGAGCTGTGGAGATGTTCCAGGAAAGGCTGAGGACAGTGGGCAGCACCTGAACCCAAGCTGCACTGGAAGCCAATGAGCTGTCTCAGAGTGCCAGGGCCTCGTACCTGTCCCAGGGGCATCCTCCCCGACCCAGCTGTGACTGCAGCTTTTGAGCTGGGTGTGTTAAAACCGGGCTTTAAGAAATGGATGGTGTATTTGCAGATAACTATCAGGACTTAAAACTTTCTATGAATTCACAGAGGTAACATTGTATGAAAGGAAAGATCAAGCAGCCTAGCATTCTCTCTATAATATCAATAGCTGGGCATAAAACTACTTGAAATTTGGCTTTCCTACAATTGTGTAGCACAGTTTTTTTCTGAAAAGTGTCCTTAATGAGCTACTCTCCACCCTTACCCATAAAAACTCCTGTAAACCAGTGTAGATGATACGAAGGAAATACTGCTAACAAGTGGTTCTGAATAAACTGCAGAAAAAGACTGCATGGATTTTCCCATTTCCTAGTTTTAAATTCACTTAAATCTTGTGAATCAGTGATCTTGTAATTGAAAAAGTTCTAGCAATAAACCTCATAATCCTGAGTGACAAACTGTGACATATGTTGTTTATGCCTTCCAAAATCCTCTGTAGTCTCTGGCTTTCAGGAACTGCTTTCAGGTGGTGTCTGTCATCTCAGAGGAGAGTAGGACAGTCAGGAGGAAGGAAGGAGGATTCTGGGCAGGATCCACCAAGGTCCAAGGCAGCTGTGTGCAGGCTGCTGATGGCAGTGGACATCAGTTGTGGAAGGGACAGACTGAGTCCTGTTGCAGAGAGGTGTGGTGCTGTCTCCACTCTAGCTGAGTGTCTCACACACCTTTCTGAATAAAGCTCATATAGGACCCCCAAAATGGGGCTTTATGCTTTCTCCAGTTCAGTAGCCACAGCTGGAAGTAGGGCTGCAGGGAGCAGTGATTGATCTTGTTCACAAGGTCTAGGTAAATCTTCCCTTGTGGCCATGGAGCCTGAGAAAGACAAGGTCACAGCTGCTGGGCAAGGACTTTTCTCATGGCTTGCGTCCACCTGCTGTGAAAATAAAAGCTTCAAGGGGCCAGAGGAGGGAATTGTTTGTGTCTGGGTCTCCAAAGAGGAATTTTGATGCTTGTGGGAGGATTTGTTAACCTTGAGGCCTGGTGATTGTCCCAGGGATGTTTAGCACATCTATATTTTACTCCAAAGACTGTTGAATATAAACACCTATGGGATGCTGGGAGAGCAGCTGGCACATTCCCCATGCTTCCACCCCTATTTGAGAAAGAACCCATCTTGTCTGCTTCTTTCAACCAGCACATCTGCAGCTTTTTCACAACATGGAAGAATTTCACATTTACGGGGCCAGAATATGGAAGTGTGATTGCTTTCATGAGCTCCACCCTAAGGCATTTCATGTTCACTGCCTCAGATTTAAAATATCTCCCCGTTACCCTGAACTGAAAACCTGGCAACTGCACCCTGGCATACCCAATTGAAGGGACCAACATTCTAAAAAAAAAGTGGAGGGCAGATGTCTATTCCCATCTGGATTAGCTCAGCATGTTTGAGAAGATCAAACAGTTTCAAAGGCTTCTTGCCTTGGCTTTTTGTTTTTTTAAAAAATGAGTTCACTGAGCAGTTACAAGGACGAGGTTGTTGTGCTGTATCCAGACCCTGCTCTGAATGCTCTTTTCATACAAGTGTAATTGGTGGGGATGGGAGCTGATGAGTTTCAGGGACATCTGTGGCTAACTCTCCACTGCTCAGCTCTTTTAGGAAACCCCATAACTGGTTACCATAATATGCTGAACACTTGTCAGGAAAATGCACTTATTGTCCCAGGAGTTTCATATAAATGTCTGTATGAAGAATGAATCTGATGGGATCAAAAGACAGGTGCTTAGATGCAAGTTCAATGGAAATTATTTTCTGTCCTGGGATGCAAAGCAAACCTATGTTTCTGTAAAAGAAAAGTGGAAATGAAACATGTTAGGTTGTACAAATAACAGTCAAAACCCTTTATTCAAGACTATTGAAAGTATGCCTTGTATCTGAAATTTCAGCTGCTGTAGGAGAAGATAGTCATAGCTGGCAGCCTCTTCAAAGCTGACCTAGAGCTTCTAATAGCAGGGTTCTTTTTCACAGTTTTCCTCCTTAAACATTATTGCTATTAAAAAAAAAAGAAAAAAGAAAGAAAAAATGAAAAAAACATTCTAAGGTTGACAGAGCTGCCAAGTCTGAGGGACAGCTGGTTGAAGCAGATATTGAGCAGGAATCCTACTATGTACATCACAGCAAGAAAACAAAATTGTCTATCTTTTACAATGCTGTAAGAAACCCTGCTGGGACAGCAGTGTCACAAGAGACCAGCTGAGAACCCTTCCTATTATTAAAAGCAAAACCAGGCTTTGGGATTGAGCCTATTGCTATTGACCCAAGTAAGCCTGAAGTGCATGGGTCACCTGCTTGTGTTGAAGTACTCTAAATATTTTCTGACTTGGTGTAATGGAAGTGCTCACTGTTCTCTCCATTTACTGTTGATGCCAGGTGAGGGCTTTATACTCTGGAGAAGAAGGTGGCATTGCCGTGATCACAAGAGGGCATTTGAACAATGCACTTGCTGTGACTTACATTAAAAGAGCCACCCTAAAAGCACACTAACTTCTGAAATAAGCACACTGAAAATATTCCTTGCCTCTCATGGTAGGCTTTGTCCTAGCTTGATTTTAAGGCCAGTGAACACACCTGTGTGAATCAGGCTGTGATTTTTTGAGCATTGGTGACTTTGTTCTCACATGTCCATAGCTGGGGAGAGATGCTGGAAGCCCCACAGTGTGGGAGACTCAGTTCTCAGCCCAAAATCAAGGTAGATTTCATAAGGGAAAATCTAGGAGCTGGCTAGTGGTCAACACTGGGCCATACATGTAGCAGCAGAAGACAGAGAAGTCATGTCCCCAGCTGTATTTCAGATGAGTCTTAGGAGGTGTGCTCTGGAGACACCCCTGGGGTTAGTCCTGAAGGTGAGAGAAAATGAACATGTCTCATCTCAGTAGCACTGGGAAGGCCTGAAAATGAAAACTGAGATGGCTTATTGTACCTTCACTGGTGGAAAATCTGCACACAGTAGACTGGATGGTCAGATTCAACAACTAAATCTGCAAATTTGGTCTTATATAAAACACCGCTTACTTCTGATTCAATTGCAAAAGCAGCCGCTGTGGCCTCTAAGTGAAAGAGCAGTTTGATTTCCTTGTCAAGCTGTCGTGGTTTAACCCCAGCTGCCATCTAAGCCCCACACAGCTGCTTGCTCACTCCCTTCCCTGTGGTGGGATGACGGATAGAATTGAAAGAGTAAAAGCAAGAATACTTGTGGGTTGAGACAAAGGCAGTTTAATAAGTAAAGCAAAAGCTGTGTGCACAAACAAAGCAACAGAGAGAATTCATTCACTGCCTCTCATGGGCGGGCAGGTGTTCAGCCACCTCCAGGAAAGCAGGGCAACATGCAATGTTTACTTGGGAAGACAAACACCATCGCTCTAAACGTCTCCCCCTTCCTTCTTCTTCCCCTGGTTTTATATTGTTGAGCATGATATTATATAGCATGGGCTATCCCTTTGGTCGGTTGGGATCAACTTTCCCAGCTGTCTCCCCTCACAGCTCCTTGTGTACCCCCAGCCTCCTCAGTGGAGGATAGTGTGAGAAGCAGAAAAGGCCCTGGCTCTGTGTGAGCACTGCTCAGCANCCTTGTCAAGCTGTCGTGGTTTAACCCCAGCTGCCATCTAAGCCCCACACAGCTGCTTGCTCACTCCCTTCCCTGTGGTGGGATGACGGATAGAATTGAAAGAGTAAAAGCAAGAATACTTGTGGGTTGAGACAAAGGCAGTTTAATAAGTAAAGCAAAAGCTGTGTGCACAAACAAAGCAACAGAGAGAATTCATTCACTGCCTCTCATGGGCGGGCAGGTGTTCAGCCACCTCCAGGAAAGCAGGGCAACATGCAATGTTTACTTGGGAAGACAAACACCATCGCTCTAAACGTCTCCCCCTTCCTTCTTCTTCCCCTGGTTTTATATTGTTGAGCATGATATTATATAGCATGGGCTATCCCTTTGGTCGGTTGGGATCAACTTTCCCAGCTGTCTCCCCTCACAGCTCCTTGTGTACCCCCAGCCTCCTCAGTGGAGGATAGTGTGAGAAGCAGAAAAGGCCCTGGCTCTGTGTGAGCACTGCTCAGCAGTAAATAAAACAATCTTGTGTTATCAACACTGTTTCACAAAGAAATTCAAAACAGCCTCATACTAGCTACTACAAAAATAATTTAATCTATCCCAGTCAAAACCAGCACACAAGTAAAATTTTGTCCTTGGATGTAGCCATAACCAAGCTGTTTATGGGTAAAACACCAGCGACTGTATTACTTGCTGATTATTTTGCTCTTGGTTTTCTGTGATAAGTCCTATTTTGTGCTAGGCGGCTGAGTGAGAAACTGACTTTCTGTCTTTCCCAACCCTTCAGGTGGACTTGAACACCCCTGGTCTACCAGGTCCCACCTGGCCCTGGTCAGGTTCACTTGAAGTGTGGGAAAAGACTGAAAGTCAAGGTATTTCTCAATAAATCAGCTGCATAGCACAAAAGTGACCCACAGTCAAGCCCAAACATTAGAGGCCTGACCCTCTGGGTCCATAACTATGATTGAAATGCAAATTACCTGTCTAGCTGCATCATATTAGAAAGTGCTCTAATTATATCTAGGTAGATCTAGGTCACCGCAATTTTGTAATTTCAAACTCAGGAGTATAAAGTATTGGAAAGGATTTTTTGAACCCACAGGGCTGTAAGTTTAGATGAGGAAAGGTCCTTAGGAGTAAGAATTCTTATGTAAGGGCTTAGAATGTGTCGGTTTAACTTCACAGTGGTGTGACCTCTATGTCCTAGTGTTAACAGGGTGGGCTTTCTTAGCTGCCAATTGCACAGATAACTTTGAGCTACTAGATTACCATACTTACCCTTCTCTGCGCCTTCTCTTTAGTGAATTACACTTAGCAATGCAAGCTTTTAAGAAAGAAAGTAGAAAAATATTTTAGTATACTCCAGCTGTTGCTAATACAATCTTATTTTTCCTTCAGCTGTCAGAGAAATAATATATCATGACCCAAAACTCTGTGTCAAAGATGCATGCTTCTTTCCATTATAGCATGGTCAAATGCCAGTCTGTTCTTTTGAAGATTCAAAGCTAGCTAGTCGTTTGATTTCACTCTTCCCTGACTTCTATTTGCAGAGTATTAGGTCATCAAAAGGTATGAGAGCTTAGTTATTAGAAAATTAGAGCGCAGTGTCTCATTACTCCGTATTCTCAACGCAGAGCTATTAACTTAGTCCAGATGCATGTCCGCAGACTGCTTAGCAGCAGCAATGCTTTTAGTGTGGCAGACCTGCAAGGAACTCAGGGGGGTGGAGGAGACGAATACTGATGAAACTGCATTAAAGAAGAGCTCTGTGCATTGCAGGGTTAGTGGTGTCTGCACATGCCACTGAACTTGTGTTTCCTCTGGTTATCTGTATCATGTCCTTTGAGGAGAAAAATGTACAGCTCCAGTTCAGACCATATCAGTGATTTACTGTATCTTTGTATTTCTTATGATTAGAACATGACTTGGAGGAGGAATGACATCTAGCTGCAAAGTAGCCTCAGTGAATGTGTTGTGATCAAGATCACACAGTGCTTCAAATCATCTTCATATCAGAAACTTGTAATTCTGGCACTGCTGGAACTTCATACTCAGTGACCTATGATGGTCCTCTGGCTCCACACTGAGCAAGTCCAACTTATTGCAGTTTTCCTCAGACCTATGTCATTTTGGAGGGTAGATCCACCAAACAGCTTAAATACGGGAATTCCAAGCCCTCTATGGTCTTAGGCCCAAGTTAAGCGCCCAGAGTGTGGAAGTGGTGGGGTCTTAGGAATCCAGGAGCAACATTCATGGAAGTCAGAGAGTGAGTGCTTCAATAAACCGATTACACCAGAAAGGCAAAAATATCCACTCCCTAAAACAACTCTCCTGCTCCCTGCTCTTCCACCAGTTCCCCAAATCCTTTACATCCAGCTGAAGGCAGGCAGACACTTCTGCTTGGAGTACTCGACTGTGAGTTTCTTCTGAGTCTCTGAGCAAGAATAATGTCACGCCCTCATTTAACAAAAACGGCAATTACGCCAAACTTCAAGGGAGGTTTTGTACCCAAGTATCAAAACACCTATGAGCATGCAGTATTTGGGTCTAGCAGGGAGGGAGGTATGTCTGCCACTTATAGAGAACTGATCTAGGTTTGACACGAAAATGTCACGTGACTAGAAAAAAAAATGGACGTATGGAAGCACTGCTGTCCAATAGCAACAGTTCTGTGTGGGGTTGTCGCCAACTGTACGGTACCTGCAAGGTTAGGACGCACAAGTCAGCCAGGCAGGAAAAGTTCCAAGTGGAAAACTTGAGCTGAAATACAAAATGAGGTGTTATGGTCATGTTGGAATTGGGGCATTTGCTCTTGCATGGGACTGTTTTGCTACTGTGGACTTTTAAGTTTGTTAGAGGAAGATGTGCCCAAGTGGTTAAATCGGGCAACTGTAATCTGCCAGTTAAAATGATCCTTAAGTACATAATATTCTTTGGGATCTTCTGAGAATTCTTATCAACTCAACCTTTTAAACTCCAGGTCCTTTAAATCTACTTCTAAACTGTTAAAAAATGGAGTACAAAGGCCCTGATCACCTTGAAGGCTCCTTTCCTTAGCCTCATTCCTAATTAACTGCTGTGACACTTCAGAGGAGGAAACTTGATGAGCCTGTGGTGGTGCTCAGTGTTTGGCATTAGTGGGTTTTCAAACAACTTGTTTTTATTATTTGGAGGCCAGGCATCAGTGAGCAGAACAGATTTAGTTGCAGTAACCTCTTCTAAAATGACCCTGCTAAGAAATTAGTCTCCCAGCAGAGTTG